>JAGTTH010000447.1:0-11118 GCA_022606485.1 Agraylea sexmaculata
TACTTACCTATTTAACTACAACAATTAAACAGGTCACTGATAACCTCATATTTTACCTTACAATCCAGGAAATCAGACTAAACCTGGATTGAGATATATATATATATATATATATATATATATATATATATATATATATATATATATATATATATATACTATAACTCAATGTGTATATATATATATATATATATATATATATATATATATATATATATATATATATATATATATATATATATATACCAAAAAAATAAAATATCAAATATATTTTTTCTTTGAAGGGAAAATGTGTGACACGATCTTCGCCATAATGACGTATTTTTTCTGCATAAAGAGTGCATCTCTTTTATACTTTTTCGGACTCTTTTCTACAACGAACGCAGATCATATTACAAACGAAGGTTTTATATACGTACTTGTGCATTTATTAGTGGCAACACAAACTCCCTTAGCATTCCTAGCAAAACCATCCTTACAGTAACATCTGGCAACACAGGGAACATCTGTTAAAGGACATGGTTTTCCAAGAGTATTGCATTCAGTATCACAGGCAGAACCACATTTATAAATCTCATTTGTACCGCATTTAGCTGGAATAATAATTAACTAGTTAAAAAAAATATTATGGTTACCATATTCACTAGCATTACTTACGGCATTTTGAAGGATCAATACATTTTCCATTAATATCCTCAACCAAACCTGGTTTACAAGCACAACCTCCACCTACTAAACAGATTTCGGGACAAACTCTTGAAGTATTTTTATTATTACATGTTACGGGACAAGTGTTCCCACATTGCACAAATACTTTATTTACATCTCCCCCACATCCAGCTAAAATAATATTACATTTAAATAATCGACCTAAATAATAACGTTAAAATTAAAAACTGCCTGTATATGTTTCCTGTAAAAGGTAGGCGAATGCCACAGTTAAAATTATTGATAATGAATGCATTTTAAAAATGACTCTTCATCATATTTTTCGCGTGGATATTTATATGATTATTTAACCATCCGCAAAATTTGCATCGGATCACACTACAAATGATATAACTTGAAATTATTCAATATCATATTTTAAATAATTCTTAAATTTATTCGATGATTTATAAGCTGTTGAAATGAAATTTTACAGTGTTTTGTGACAACACAAGATACGTTAAATAATATGAAAATTTCATATTTCAATAAATACTGTCGTTTTGTCACACTTTACAAATAAAGCGATTTTTTTAACGATTGCTTATTTTAAAATGCACCTGATGAAATATTGCACTAAATTTGAGATTTAATTATATAATTTTCGTAATTTTACGTGCATAAATGTGGCATTTCTCGGTTAAATATTTGCCAATATAATAATAAATCAAAAGAACTACTTACAATAAATAAATAAGACCTTATATTGAAAATTGGAAATAACATAACCATCTTTATTAAGATACTCTTAAATAAATATTTTACCAGAACATACATTTTTGGATCATACGATTTTTCAGTTTACACATTTGAATAAATACATTTATTTTATTTTTAAATTTTATAAAGTTCAAATAAAAGTGTGACCAATATAAATAGAACTAAAAAAGAAATGTCAATTACTAGTTAATTTTATAATCGTATAATGTGGAGAAAAAAAGAGTTGGAAACAAAATATAAAAAGACTTTTATAATTCTATTTATTCCACTTCATCCATTATCACTTATATTTTATTATGTTATCTTGGTCACTTATTTAATAAAAAATATTATATACTTATGTAAGTTTCTTTTCGATAGGTTATTTGATCAGTTTTGAATGTACGAAAAATGCTAGAAAAATAATATTACTAATGCTTTGAAATCTATACATGCGCCTTAATGTAGGCATTCCGACCACCATGGATTTAAACAATAATTATTAAAACTCGCAGTTATTTAAGTTTTGACAATTTATTAGTGTCCAATAAAATTAAATTGCGAATTTTGTTTTTGCAGCGACAAAAAGTATTCTATTTACATAAAGATGGCAACCGAAAACTGAACTTAGACTTGTAAACTGAAGGTACTATAAATAATTGAGAGGGTTCATCAATGATAAAATTCGAGATTTGAGCTTAGCGTGGTATTTAACTAATAATGGAGTTACTTTTTCTGAAATTATAATATGCATTTTGATAAAAGTATGCAAGTATCATCAAAATCCTTTACATATCCCTTCTTGCATTGACAACCAGGCTCTTTACAAGGAAGTGTGCAATTTTTGAATGTGGGATAGTAGCAAGTTCCACCAGGGCAAGGATTTGGACATCTTACAACCTCGGCATTTGGATCTGAGCAACCTTTAAAAAATATATATTAATAATCAATTTCATTGCAACGAAACTAATCTCCAACTTACACTTATTGGGTAACACGCATTTTCCACTGACGGTGTTTTTAACATATCCCTGTTTGCAATCACATCGAGGCTTACACTGAAGTGTTTGTATGCAGTGATAATTTATAGGGATAACGAAATTAGAGCACGTTTTTTCAGGTGGACAAACACGAGGACAAGGATTGTATACTTCGTTGGCTGCACATGTCTTGTCTATAAAATTTATCAAATTAAATCTAGTACATAATACTTAAAAAATTAAAAACTTAACATACTTGTACACTTGTTAATCGGCACACAGACATTTTGGGCGTTTCTAGCATAACCATTAATACAATAACATGATTTAATACATTCCGTGTTTACTATAGGACATGGTTTACTGATTGTATTACAGTGTGTATCACAGGCTGAACCGCATTTATAAACCTCATTTTTGCCGCATGTTGCTATAATTTATTATATTTTAAAACCGAGCAAACTAGACAATTTAAAACAAGTAATTACCTGCGTATACGCCCAACGTAGCGAATGTTAAAAATATTACAGCGAACAAGTAATTCATCATAAAAATGATTTGTGCAATATACACTTGTGGAGTAATGCAGATATTATATACGATTATTTGGTAACCTTTATTATATATTGGATGATCATACAAAATAATATAACTCTTAAAAAATCTTCTAGGTGTTTTTTACAATTTTATGGGTTATTATTAACACATAGGTTTGATTTTCAATTAATGTACACATTCCTTATTAATATGCTATATTAGCTTTTATTAAAATAATACTATGACATTATTATAAGTTTACACATATTCTTTTTCATATTTTGATATAGATACATCTTGGGTTACGATCACTTAAGATCATTGGGAATGAAAAGAGACAATTTTATATTAATTACCTATCCAATTGATTCATTAATTTTATAATAAAAACGTTTTTTGTTCCTTACACTTAAACGGATTACTTGTGAAGAGGAATTAAAAACATACACCAAATTCGTAGTTATTATATAAAACCAATAAATCATAGTTTGTTATATATCTTTTGCTATAAAAGTTTTTGTAATAAATGTTTAAAAATACGTCATTTTTTGTGTACGTGCGAATTAAAAGAAAGTTGGTGGACAGCTGATAAAATATTTATAATGATTATTTTCTTAATAATCATACATATTTATAATTAAATATACCATCATTTTAGAATGAAGCTTTTATTATTAGCATTTTTATGGTGGTATTAATTAATTTAATCTAAATATGATGTTACTGTTAAAATAACTATTAGAGTCTGTTTCGATGTACTAACTACGCAAATTCTTTTCAACACTCAATTACAATAAGGAGGAACAAAAAATATTAATTTAAAATTATTTCAAAAAAATATATCCATAAGTACAATATATCTTTTTATAATATCACAGTATTTTTAAAATAGTTACCCTTATTTCTTGTTTTATATATAAACTGAATCAGTATGTTTTTTTAAGATAAACTGAAATTGAAATAATCAAAAACAGGAAACAGGAACCAAAAAAGAAAAATACTCTATTTTACTATAAATGGATTCTTATGGATATTTACTCTATAAACTATTGCCTTTATGCAACAAGTATAGGGTTTCTTTAATACATTTATAAATCTTTTTATTAATCCCCATATTTGTAAATGGATATTTTTTTTAAAATTTAACATTATCTGTCTCATATCAAATTAAAAAAAACTCTCATGTAAGTTAAAGGTGAAAAATATAAATACTCTATACACTTAAGTCTTATTCATAAGATGTTTTGTATTATCAATCGTTGTATTAATTCATACTTAATAAAGAAATTGTAATATACTTAAAAACTCTATTAAAACAAAATTTAATCTGGTATAAGATTATTTTATTATGAATGCAATATTAAAAATTTAAGAGTTGCCTCGAGTCTCTACAGTATAGTCAATATCCTTCAGATTATTCTATCGGATCAATTGGGAGAGGATCTATTGTTCGTGCTAAAAATAATTAAAAAAAATCAATAGTGGTAAAATAAAAAAATTGTATACATTTTGAATACTCACGGCATCTAAATATGGGGATACACCTTCCAAAAATGTCCTTCACATATCCTCTTTTACATTGACAACCAGTAGGTTTACAAGGAAGATCACAAATCTCAAATCTGGGATGTGCACAAGTTCCACCGCGACAAGGATTTGGACATATTACAACTTCGGCATTTGGATCGGCACAACCTGTGAATATAATTGAATGGATGATTGATTGTACTCAAAATATGATACAAATACTCACATTTACTGGGTGGAATACAAGGACCGTTGATAGTCTGTCTGACAAATCCTCTTATGCATTCACATCGTGGCCGACATTGAAGAAGTAAAGGACATTTATACAGAATTGGAAGAAGATAATCGGCACAAGTTCGATCGGGTGGACAATATGATGGACAAGGGTTGAATACTTCGTTTTCTGGACATTTTTTTACTGTTGAAAAATACTTAATTTAGAGTGTAACAAAATACCTTTGTTGAATTAACAATCTTTTATCCATAAATATATTTTCGACTACATTTATGCGTGCCACACACGTTACGGATTGGCTGCACACATTGCTGTGTGTGTGTAATTTATATTTTGTGCATGTATATTTATAACTGTAACCGTAACGTGTATGACTCGCATTTCTAAAAAAAACAAGACCAGTAGACCACCAGAAGAGGACATTTTTATTTTATGAATTGTTGTTATCAAATCAGGATGTTTCAAACAATTTTTTTTTTCAAATAAAAAATGTCGTTAATAGTTTGCATCAGTTTAACTATTTTACGCTTTAAAAAATTATATTATAGGGTAAGTAAAAATTATTGAGTTGTATAATCAACTTGTAAGTCTACGCTTCCATTTATATCTTAACAATAAGAAAATGGATTGATTTTTCGCTTTTTGTGAAAAAAATGTTTGACATATTGACACCACTTCATCGTTCTCAACATTATTCTGTGATTTTTAAATAAACCATTTACCATAGATAAATAATTAATTTTATCCATGAATCTAAAAACTTTTTCTATCAAAACATTTGTTTATCAAAAATATCCTATATAAGGAAGAAATAAATAAATATTGTGATTTTCTAAATTTTGTGTACGAAGATCAGGGGTTGAAATTTCAACCAATATTTTGAGACATATGAGTAACTATTCGTTCTAATTCAATGGTGGTTAAAATAAAAACCATTTCGCGTTCACAGAAAAGCAGAATTTAGGTAGTTGCCTTATGAACGTATGTGGGCCCCCTTATCAGTTCTGACTGAACACTGAGGAAAATTTATATTTAAAATTGTGTATACCTGTACATTTCTCGATGGGAACACAAACACCATTAGCATCTCTAGCATAACCTTCAATACAATAACATCTTCCAACACAAGGAACGTCTATCAATGGACATCTTTGATTAAGAGTACTACAATCTGCGTCACATGCTGAATCGCATTTATAAACCTCAAATGGTCCGCAAACCGCTGAAATATATGCAAATAATATATCATAATCCTTTAAATAAAGAGCTTATTCATAAAGTTAACTCACGGCAT
Source organism: Agraylea sexmaculata (assembly GCA_022606485.1). Taxonomy (NCBI): domain Eukaryota; kingdom Metazoa; phylum Arthropoda; class Insecta; order Trichoptera; family Hydroptilidae; genus Agraylea; species Agraylea sexmaculata. The sequence continues at coordinate 5,981 of JAGTTH010000447.1, forward strand.
AGTGAAGGATCGATACATTTCCCATTTATATCCTCGACCAAACCTGGTCGACAGACACAACCTCCATTATCTATACACACAGCAGGACAGATTCTCCGATCTCGATAATTATCACAAGTTGCAGGACACACATTCCCACATTTACTGAATACTTTATTCTCATCTCCATCGCAGATGTCTGTAAATAATCGATTTTAATATTTATATTATGAAATAAATTTGTCAAACTCACCGCAATCTTCAGGGGCAACACATTCATTGTTAGAATTAAGCAGGTAGTTATCAATACAGACACATCCAGGAGTACAAGCGATTCCTGGATTACAAGTCAGACTCAAGTTAGGTTGAGCACAAGTATTCCTGCATGCATTTCCACACTCTACATAAGTCTGATTCGCAGGACAAATGAATTCTGGGACTGTAAAAAATATATACATAAATGCCAACCTAATAAAAAGCACCTTAATGAATTTCTCACCTGCAGTAGCTCCCAGTGCCAAACTGGCTGATGATAAAATTAAGAACAAGTGTATTTGGCCCATTGTAAAGATATATTTCTGCTGAGATTGTACGAATGATTATATAGTTTCGAGAAAGCTTTAATTGGCACAGAAGATTGCATCCCAAATGACAAAACTATAAAAATAATATTAAAAAAATCACAATCTCAAATGCCTACAACATTAATTTCATTTTTTATATTAACTAAGTTTCAATTAAAAGATCTATTTGTCGATTACATGACACAAACGCATTATTTAATACCACCTTTATCTTGGTCATTAATTTAATAATTTTTGAGTTATATCCTTCTCCTATTATAAAGAGACAGTGAATATTTAATTCATAAATAAACATCATAAAGTAATACGTATAATAATAATATAATTAGTTTATTTATTTGCTTGTTTTGAACAATTTTCCAACTGGCGTTCTGTTGAAATTGTAATGTTTATTTTGTTGCATAAATATTAGGATATAAAATAATAATATCAACGGACTCGAATTTTTAAATTTTCAATTTCCTACTTTTTTACCTCTTACATAATAATACTACTCTGACTTTACTTTAATATTTTTTAATAGCGAATACATTTTTGAGTTACATAATAATCTAAAGCATTTAATGTAAGCCCTCACCAAACTTTTAAAAAAATATATCCAATAAGATAAATGTACTGTATTAAATATGTAGCAGGTTTACTGAAGAATTTATACTGTATCACATCCTTTTGACCAATTTCACTCGTTTTTATTCATATCACACAATGTATCTTACTTATTTTAATTGTAAAATAAACAGCTCTAAGAAATACTGTAAGAGGAATAATAACACCGTGATAAATATTTATCTTGGTTGTGTTGAAACAACGGCAAATAATATTCTGTTAACTTGAGCTAAGTCAATGATACATTATGTGTCATAAAAAAATATGTACGGTAAACGTTTGCCCTCAAGAATATTTTTAAATAAAAATCAAATTGTTGAGTAATATTTATTAATAGAAAAACAGTAATTATGTTAATATTATAATAAGTTTTAGCAATATACTTATAATAATGTCCATTTAACGTACCAAATTTTCAATTAAATATTTTGTTAGTTAACATTGTTCTATTTACTTTTGCTTACTATTTCATATAATGATGGATAAAAGAACTAAGCTCAATATAAAATTCATAGAAAAAAGCTCTAAAATTACTTGTAAAAGTGCAATACTATATTAATATTCAAGCATTCCTTAAATATTTTTTTTTCTATTTATGGGAACATGCTCCTGGAAAACAAAAAAAAATAATATTACCTATCAATATTAAAAAGGCCATGCTATCTCTCTAATGATATTTATGTCTTGAAAATTGTGTTTCATATAAAAATGTAACACTGTATAATATTCTCCTCGTTTTTTTACATACGTTAAAATAAAAGATTTTCCTCTGCGAAATATTGAAACAGATTTTGTATCGTTGAAAATATTTTCACAGCTGTAAAATTTATTGCGCATTATGTTTCTTTTGTTTTTAAAATGAATTTTAATATAAAAAGTTAGGTAGGAATATATACATATATATTTTATTTTATTTAATATTAATTAAGGTATGGGTTATGATTATAATTTTCCCTTATATAGTCTAAAATAATAAAAAATCTTTCGCATATTTTTTTAAATTTATTCACTTTAAATTGGCACAGTTATTGTCCAATAAAACATTACATTTTTTTAAATATATGAATAGATCCAATACTAAATCAGGTTTATCCATTCTTTGCCGGAATTATAGAAGGAAATTTTATTTGTTGAATATATTGACAAGTTGACAAATGATCGATAACATCTTCTATTGAATTAAGCTGAAATCAAATTGAGAACATGAGCATTGTGCTGAAATTATTAATAATTTTTAAAATGAAACTCACGGCATTGGGACAAGCGGACACATATTCCTTTGGAATTCTTCACATAATTTTTTTTACATTGGCATCCAACTGACTTGCAAGGCAAATGACAGGGTGAGAATTTGGGTTGTTTGCAAGTACCCCCAGGACATGGATTAGGACAGGCGATGTATTCTGCATTTGGATCCTTACAGCCTTTGGAAAATTAAATTGAATTATGAAATTAATTTAAAATCATCTTCCAAATAAGGTTCGGTAGTTTATACTCACATTTGTTGGGTAAGATACAAGGACCGTTGGTATTCTCTCTAATATAACCCTTTTTACAATCACAACGACCGTTACATATGACTGTTGGAGCACAGCCAATATTACTAGCCTGAAGGTAATTAGCGCAAGTAGTTTCAGGTGGACAGTCTTGATGACAGAAATTATATTCTTCGTTAACGGGACATCGACGGGCTGGAATCAAATATTCTCATTAATTGTGGTTATAGGTAAAAATATTAAAAATATTATTGTATTATACCTCACTATATATATATATATATATATATATATATATATATATATATATATATATATATATATATATATATATATATATATATATATATATATATTGTGATTGAAGACCTATGTAAATAAATGCAGAGTCTTAAAATGTCTCGTCTATTTTATTTTATTTTCGTAAATTATAATACTGTATTAGTGAGTTGTGCTAGATTGTGTGTAGGAAGGTTTTAAAAAAAATTCGGACACAACAACGTGTTAATTCATTGTCTGTCGTTGTCTACAAGTCTATAATCTTAAACATTACTAGTTACAATAGCTCATCGATCAGTATTTACCTTACAATATAGGAAATCAGAGTAAGCCTTGATCAAGACGATCGATCGGAATTTTCCATAATATTTTTATTTGAAAGTGGCAAATCTTTCAAATTTTTGTTTTATCTGTCACTCTTGGGATGCATTGTAAAGTTGCAAGATAATCATAGACAGAATGAATAGATTTGTTATTGATTTTACTATGGACTTTATGAGTCGAGACATCTTAAGCTAAATATTACATAATATAATTTAAAAAATCGATGAGCTAAATATGTGAATCATCACTTACACGTGCAACGAGTTATTGGGATGCATTTGCCTAAATAATTCCTAGCATAACCAGGATCGCAATAGCATCTATAAACACAGCTTGAAGTTGTCAATGGACATATATGTTTGGGATCCTGGCATTCAATATCGCAGGGTGAACCACAACCATAATGTTCGTTCGCTGGGCAAATAGCTAAAAAATATATATAAATTAATATTTACTATAATATATATAAATAAATCCTTACGTTGGACTTGTGCCTCTGCCAAAGCCACAAAACATAAAACTACAATAAAAAACATATGCTGCATCGTGTTTTTTAATGCGGAATGTATTGAAGCTGTTATATATAAAATATGATTCTTGCACAAATATTTACATACTCGAATTTCACCAGAAACAATGTCACTCAAAATCAATCCAGATCGATTACAAAATTGTTGATCCTGTTGACTTTTATACTTTCGACTACTAGCATGTAGTAAATAATTTATTATGTTTATGCCGTTGCTTTTTATTAAATATAGATCATGTTGAGTAAAAGTTGAGGGTAGTCGAAAGTTTACTTCAACTCATAAAAATATGATGTTGTGGGAGTTACTATATTAAAATCGCCATTTCTTATAACCATCCCAAATCCAGTTTGAAAAGCAGAGAAACGCAAATTTCTTTATAGAATAAAATTAATTAAATATAATATAAATTATTAAACTAATTGCTTCTCGAACAAATGGCAGGTTGATTCTATTTATACAGATTTCTCCAAAGCCTTTGATAGGGTTGATCACGAGATTCTAATATTCAAGCTTGAACATCTAGGATTTACTGGTCATCTTCTGTCATGGCTGTCGAGTTATTTTTCCAACCGCGAGCTCTCCGTTAGAATTGAACGTATTGTTTCAAATGGTTTCGTGGTCAATATTGGTGTACCCCAGGGATCATATTGGGGCCCGTTTCTGTTCATCCTGTATATAAATGATGTTGTAAAAGAATTTATCGATTTCAGAGTCCTACTTTTTGCTGATGACCTCAAGCTTTACACATCGGTGAAAAGTGTGAAGGACTGCTTAATCTTGCAAGATAACTTGAGACGATTAGTGTCTTGGTGGGACTGCAACCATAACTGCCTCAATAGTTTGATAATCAAATAATTGAACTGATAATCCTTAGCAAGTTATATTTTATTAAAATTGATTGCTTGTGATTCTGAAAGCAAACTAAAATTTCCAAGTTATAGTATTTGGAATTAAAACTAATATTGCAACAGTTGGGCAATAAATCGTAATCGATGATTTATGTTTTTTAAACACATTAATTATGGTTGGTTTTCACTTATTATGGTAGGTTTAGGTTTGAATTGACAAGGGACTTTCTAATAAAAGAAGAGTTTTAAATAATACCAATATTTATTCATTCACAATAAATTGCATTCAAATGAAGTTGGATTTACTTGGCTGGAAATTCAAATAAAAATATATTTTAAAATAAACCTCAATACATCGTTTAAATCTGTATTTTGGATACTTACGGCATTGGGATAAGAGGATACACTTTCCAGCTGAGTTCTTAACGTATCCTTTTTTACATTGACAACCAGTGACTTTACAGGCGGTTGTACATTTAGAGAAAGTAGGTT
>JAGTTH010000450.1:0-15775 GCA_022606485.1 Agraylea sexmaculata
GGAGACGATATATATTTTTAAATAGACACAAATTCAGATGAAAACCGCGAACGTCTCTGATTGGTCGAGATCGATCACCGGGTCGTTAATGGATAATATATATTATTTATTATTTAAAGGGTTTTTTTACATGCCGACACTTTTTCATCACCTTTTTTCCCTTTGAAAATAAGCAACAAGTAATTTACGTATTCCGTATTCAATATAATAGTATGTTAGTGAGTCGTGTGTGTACGAATAGACTTCTAGCTAGAATAGCTTCGTAGTATTAGTACACACATACGCACCGCACGCACACAATCTCATTACACTATTATATTGGATAATTTGTTGATTTAAAAATATTTTATTATACAGCTTGAAAGTCGCTGATTTTTTTTGTTAAGATAAAACGGTTTCGCTTTCAGACTGTCGAAGCTACGGCCAGCCGAAATGTTTACAGCAATAGCTGAATTTATTATAAAAAATTTAATTAGAAAATTTGGATCGAAAAGAATGCCATACAACTATATGGCATTCTACAAATGTATAAATATCAAGATGACGGTCCAAGCAGACGAGTCTGAGTGAGACAATTAGTGTTGCCTCTATTTTATATTTTTCATTCACTTTTACGGCCTTCTAATAACGGTGGTGTCGACCATTGTCAATAAATTCTTCGTGTCCTTCCATTAAAAAATAAATAACAAAAACACTTGATAGCCTCAATAAAAAAAGGTGAATTTCACATACAAATATTTTTATATTTTTTAAGTAATATGTATAAACTTGTCTAGCCTCGGGCGTCATTTAAATCACGCGCCGGTCCTGCTTTAATATGTAATATCATTAATATTCAATTATACAGAACGTAAACAAAGACCTAAAGAATTGCAATGTGCTTAATCCAAATCATTATAACACAAAAAAATATAATTTTATGATTAACTCACCGCATGACAATTTGTGGTGGCGACAACCACAAAAATCAGCAGTCGTGTTAAAATATTATTAGAAAACATGTCGAAAAGCAATAGTACATGTGATCGCCGCGGAGTGCAAATTGTGACTGAACCGACGAGCTACCGCATAAAGGATTACCACCACCCGTTTATTCAAATCAAAATTAAACAAGTATCAACTAATCTGATAACTTATCTAGATTTAATTGTGTACAAACTATCATATTTAAATCACATGATTTAATAACATATTTTGACGCAAACGCCAAGATAATACCTTTTTTCAGTGTATCGCGGTTCAAAGATCAAACTCGGTATCTTGTGAAAATATTATATAATTATTATTGACAAATGTCGGGTTTAATCCGAAAAAAAAAGATTAAAGTATTAAAACATAAACATTCATTTATTATTCAAAATACAATAGAGTTACAATAAGTAGAAAAATTAAATGCATTGAAATACACACAATATTTATTATCAATCAAGCAATATATACGGGGAATATTGTTTGTACTAAAGATTGTTGAATTATATTTTTGGTCGAAAATCAAAATGATTACATTTTTTGTGTCAATTGCGGATAAATATAATATTTAAATATTTGGCAATTTCGGGACAAACCCGATGCAAGTTTTGATTTTTTTTTAATTACATACATATTGAGAAATGTGACAGAATATTTTATATACAGTCAAAAGCATTTAGTCGATAAGAATTCCAGACAACCGGATGTATAAATATCAAGATGGCGGAATCTGTTCGGTCCACCATCTTGATATTCATCATCGACTTGTCGGCCTTCTAATATCGGTGGTGTCATTTTATTTATAGATATTTGTGTGTGGAACGTTTGTGACTGTATATCACCATAAAAGAATAATTATATTATTTAATAATGTATATTATATTTGAAGCTATTATGAATATATTCTAAATATAAACAAGAGTACTGTGGAAGGCCTCGTGGTTGTTCTACAAGTTCACGCTAAAAGTACACCGCCTTTCATAAATATTACACACATTCACGCACACATGAGTATATTTTTTAATTCACGCCCAAAAAATAAACTATGTGTGTTTCCATTACACTGTATAAATATTATTAATATAAATATATATATTTTTATTTTGAACACCAGTTAGGTATATTATGTGACAATTGTACAAATGTGAATGAAATATTTTAATTAGCGACACAAACAATAATAATAGATGGCACAGTAATTGGGTAATTTTGAATAATATTGAAAAAGCTCTAAATGATTGGAAACCGCGCACCGAGTCTAAATAATATACAATAAGCATTTGGTTAAATAACAGCACCGAATAATGAAAATGGTAACTGTGTCATTGAATATTGTAGTCGGGGTGAAGGTGCTTTAGTGAGCTGCGACTTTGCCGGCCGACGTCTGACGAGTGGGCGTGAGCGTGGCTCCTGGAATCTTGCTGAGGACTTTGCTGACGTCGACTCCGGTCAGTGCGTTGATGGCCGGCGGCAAGCTGCCCACCATTTTAGTAATATCAGATCCAAGGCCTTCTCCTCCGCCGATCAAGACTATTTCTTCCGTCTTCGCCAAAGGAGCCGACACCTCGGCAGCAATCTAAAAATTATATTACATATTTATTAATATCTCACACACACAAATATTCCTGTCAGATTTATTATAAAACTATTAATATGTACATTCAGAAAGGCTATTTGGAAGAATATGTTTTTCACTATTTTCATTATTATTTTAATATGGGAAATTTACACATATAGGAAAATGTCCAAATTTTATGGTTAAACCAATTATGGCCTTTGATGAGTAATTATTTACTCTACACATTCATGAAACAAGGTATAATAAAAGCAAATTAAAGTGTCCACTATATCGAATTTCCAAATATAAAAAAGGAAAAAAATTGTATATGGTCTATTTTTTTACATTATAAATATTGTCCGATATTATCGAAACTAGATAAAAAAATGGTTTTTGAAAAAGTGTCAAATTATTAAATTGTCATGGGTTTAAATCCCACATGAATAAAAAATAATTCTATACGATCGAGTATTGCGATTGCCAAATTTGAAAAATCTCTTATAAAAATATCTAAATAATAATTAAAAAATGTGACTCCTTTTTAGGTCCCTTGGTAAGGTTTTGTTCTGGACACTGTGATCGTTATGGGAATATACATATAGTGTGTGGTTTCCCAGGCCACCACATAGCTATGAATCTATCGGTAACGAGGTGCAAACTCAAATTTCCGGAATAAGCAACATTAACTAAATGTCTCTATAGTCCCACCGATAAAAATGCCAGACAACTGGATGTATCGTATAAATATCAAGATATTAATCCTTCTAATATCGGTGATGTCGGCCAAAGTCAAATGAATATTTACATGTTGACAGTTAAAAGATTGTTGGATAATATACCTTGGGTAATGCATCCAAGACCATAGCCATGATGGCGGCTTGACCGTATTGTTTGGCCACATTGGCTTTCAGCAACATCCTGTCGGCTTCGGCTTGACCAACAGCAGCAATAGCATCGGCTTCGGCTGTTCCCATCAGTTTGATTTTCTCACCATCGGCCTTGGCTGATTCGATCGTTTGTGTCCTAAAAAAATCATATAATAATTGAGGATGCACTGAATTAACTAATGTGTGAAAGTAGTCACCTTTTTCCGGTAGCAAGGCAGTTTAGCTTGAAAGCTTCGGCCTCGGCTGGAAGACGAACAGTGGCGGTGAGTTCAGCATCGCGTCTCTGGATTTCTTGGTTTTCAACCTCGATTCGTTTGCGTCGTTCGACAATTTCGATTTGGATCTCCTCATTCCTGATACGTTGACGCACTTTAGCAGCCTGCAGCTCATATGCTAGCTGAGCTTCGGCTTTCTGAAAAAAAAAAAAAATTATTATATATCGAAAAAAAAAAAAATACTTTTTAGATCAATAATAATAAGTTTATAATATCATCAATTGATTTGATTGTCCTTCATTTTCATTTTATAAAATAATGATTCCTAAGAAGATGTATGTTTTAAGGCTTTTAATCAAAGCACCTTCACATCATTCTTAGGTTTGGTTCAGATTAGAACTTGTTAGACTTTAAAAACTACCTTTATCCGTTAAAAAATAATCATTTAAACGAATATTACATAAACATATATATTGGTTTGATTATAGTTATACTGAATTCTGAGCGCCTCCAATGATTTAAATAGTATATAATTATGATAAGTCTTCGATAAATAGAAGGACATCCTCATTGAGATTTGCTTATAATTGAGTCGATAATTCTATTTTGAAAGTAATACTGTTGCCTAAATTCTATAATGCTAAATATTTCTCATCACAACAATTCTTTTTGTATATTTTATATACACATAAAGTGATCTTCACTATTACTAGTTACACAGGTCACCGACTTAATAATCAGTATTTACCTTACAATATGAGAAATCAGAGTAAATCTGGACCAAGACGATCGATCGGGATTTTATTAATATTATTCCCAATCTCCCAATCGTAATAACCAATAGAACCAAATTTTTGAACTAACTTTCATTTTGTCAAAAGCTTAAATATTAAACCTGTATCAGGATTTTTTATTAATATTATTCCCGATATTCCAGTCAAAATAACCGACAAAACATTTTTTTTGACTTGAGCGGAATTTGAACCGATGACCACAGTAATTGTAACCACTGTTTAATCAGTAGTAAATAAAAGTTTTTAAACTGTTATAAAAGAAAATATTCGTATAGTTTAGCTTTTAAAGAAATATACTAAATAAAGCTGTTTTTTTTTTTTAAATTACTTGAGCGGGATTTGAACCCATGACCACAGTATTTGTCTTAATCCCTGAGCTATTACGCTGATATATGTTTTTATTATTAAACATAGAATGTTTATATGCTATAATCGGTTTAAGAATTATAAATACTTACGGCAGTGTTAACTTCTTGATCGTATTGTGCTTTTTGCAGCTTGAACATTCTGGAATTATCCTCGATCTTTGTATCGGTTGAGTATTTAACGTCCATTGCTGATTTCTCACATTCTGCTTCCTGAAAATGTACCGATGTGAGTAATTATAATAAAGTGTGTGGTGTTTGAAATTGTTACCCTGATGCCGGCATCTCTGTTGGCCTCGGCGACACCGGTATCGGCATCCCTCTTCACTATAGCGGTCTGCGCCTTCCCCAGCGAGGCTAAATATTGTACTTCATCGTACACGTCCTTGATGGTAAACGAGAGGATCTCGATGCCCATGCGTCCCACGTCCGGAGCGGCCACCTCTCGGACTAAGGCTGCGAACTGGTCCCGATCCTTGTACACCTCTTCTACTGTAAGAGTTCCTGAAAACAACAATAATATAATTTATTAATACAGAGTAATATATTCAATTCGACACAGAGAATTCGTTTCGGTTGGAATGTCGGTCAAGTAAATTGTTGATTTACTTTTTGATATTGAAGGCTGTGATTCCGATGATCATTCCGATCGGCAAGGAGTACATGGCTATCATCATCAGCATTATAAGTACACGTCCGTCGTCGAGGATGTTCGTTGACCGAATGACCAGAATCCGGCTTTATATATCATTTAAGAAGGCGATTGTCATATTGCAGGTGAAAAACTTATGTATGTGAGATAATAATGTTTGAGAACACAATAAAATTTTTTTTAAAAAAAACTACGACATTTTGTAAGCCCCTATAGAATTTAAATTTAAATACACTTGGGTGGTGATTTTACATCGGATAAACAATTAAAAATTACTGATTAATTGCTGTCCCAAATGAAGTTGCCGCAATTTTCATACATTTCATATTGACGGTGAGGCAACTTGATATGGGACAAAATAAAATATTCCTATTATTTTTTTATATATATTTTATTTCAATTTAATTCCAGCCCTGTTAAATTTCGTATTGCGGTAAAAGATGCTGACGCGATTCTAATGATGTGTAAATAATAATATTGTAAAATACCGCAACGTGACTAAAAATAGAACAAATATTTTTAGTTTTAAAAAAAAATGAATATTTACGACAAAACGTTCACGTGACGTCAATTATTCGGTTTCGACAGATTCAAGGATTTTTCAAACAATATTTATTTGTCGCACGAAAATCAATCACAGTGGTTTTTTTTTTTAATCAAATCAAAAACTTGTGGTTCGATACAAAAAAAAATCATATTTTTTAATGAAAAATATTACAAAAATTAAGCAAGTAACGGTTATAATCATAACTAGGATGTGGAAGTGCAAAAAAAAGTTTCAATATTTAATTCATGTAAACCAGGACGTACACGTACAACCAAATTAATTAATTTAATATAATTATTTCCAACTTCTAGTTATCAATTCTTAAATTTGGATGGACAGCTGATTGTTATTGTTATTAGCGGAAAGAAACAAGGTTGCCACAAACAGGTGACTCGTTAATTAATTTTTGCTCTCCTTTAAATGCTCACAAATTAAATATAATTTTTGTTTTTTTTTAATGTAATTGATTTAAGGTGACTGTAGATATATTCACATGATTTAAAGACACTATTGTAATTGTGAAGGCGTGTGATCGCCGCGATAAATGGAGCAGGACTGACCCAGAGTAACAGCTGAGCTCAGACCTGCGCGGTGGCGACTTCGCATAACTCGATACAATCACTACTAGACAATACTCTGTCAATCAATCAGTACTGACTACGACATCCAGGACCGGCCTTGACCTGTGTGGGGGCTCGGGGCACTGTCATGTGTGGGGCCCACACTATTTTTATTATTTTTTAATTGCCCGCTCCAAATCCAATTATTAACTTAATCAGCAAATTAAGGGCCGGTTTCCTCGTCAAGCTGTGTCAAAGTTAAAGCCGATGTTTAGATTGAAGCCATTCAGGTGCACCCGACATGAGCCGAAGCGACGAGTTCGTCACTAGAATGGAAGTATAGGCAGTTGCAAAATGCGTTTCTTCGTTATAGCTAAATCTCAAGCTCGTGTTATATTTCCTCCGTACACTCCAGTTTTCAGAAACGGAATAATTGTATGTGACACGATATTTAACACGCGTTGAAGAAACCGGCCCTTACTGTGTTGTGTTCAAATTAAAGATTAATATATTGTGTTATTATTAAAAATATATCTCGTTATAAAAAACGCCCTTAAACACTCTTTGATGCTTGTTGATGTGTAGAGGCTAGAGCGCTGATTGGCGCTTCTGTTTGTATACATTTGTGTTATTGGCACAAACACCAACGAGCACTAAAGTGTATGCCGCGCCTAAGGGACCAGTTTCTTCAAGCCGTGTTAAATCGTGTGCTTCGTGGCAAGAGATTGTAGGAATCTCGTGTCATATACAAATATTCCGTTTCTTCAGCGCCTATCAAAGCTATATCCGAGCGGTTCCGATGTGTGTATCGGAAGCATTCAAGAGAACTTGCATACAGGCGAAACTGGAATGGGGAGGATAGCACAAAATTTAGCTATAATACCTGGATATCGGCGAGCTAGGATTTGACAGATACATACTAGCACGAGCTACATATTGAAGAAACGCATTTTGCGCGTAAATCGCCGAGTGACACTAGCTCGAGATTTAACTCGCGTTGAAGAAACCGGCTCTAAGTGTAGAGTGTTGCCATACGATATTAACAGCATACACTCACTCATTGACGAAAAGATTCTCAAACAACTTTATAATTAATCAATTAAGCTGTTCAAAATAAAGGTTCTCTATCTAATAATAATATTTGTCTCATTGTTCATTATCTATAAATTTAGATTTATCGATATGGATTTTTTATCGAAAAAATTCCATATCAAATAATATTTGTCCCAAATGAAATTGCCGCAAAATGCATACTTTTACTTCAACAATGCGGATATTTGATATGCGACAATTTAAGCCTCAATTAAACATTTCAATATTTGTTTTTTATGAGCCGGAGAAATTTCAAGACGATTGTTTGTACACCGGAAAAAATCCAAATAAAATAATATTTACCCCAATTCAAGTTGCCGCGAAATTTTTACTTTTATCTCAACAATGCGGAATTTGACATGGGAATATATTTTTCCTATGTGTTGGTCTCTTTTTTATATTATTCTTGTGAAAGATTTAATTGACGTAGAATTATAAATAAATAATAAATGAAATGTTTTGAATCTCTGGTTTTATTTAGCGGGCGGTGCTTCTCAAACTGCATAATTATTATAAATAATTATTATATTACACCATTTTTTTCTGAATTAATGCGGATGTCTAGTGTATGATTAAGTTACCAATTGAAATGATAAATGTATTATTTCAATGTATTTAACAGGTAATTCTAGGCGTTGACCTTACGACCAATTGAACAGGTCATGTTCAAGGTGTCTTGACTTGACTGGATGTCAACAATTACAATGACTTTTATTTCCTACATTGTTCTCAATTAAAACCACATTTATTACCACACCTAGTCCAAGAGGGTGAAAAAACAGGTCTTCAATTTCTCACAATGCGCGGCATTTTATTTTTATAATATTGCATTATTATGTGGTAAAATTTATTATTTCGGACATTAACAGAACAATCTTATAATAATAAAACAAAATTAATATTTTATAGTTTGTCGCATGAATATAATAATTATTGTATGATAAGTGTAGATGTATATCATATAAAAATATTTGAAATAAAATAATATAAAGAAAATCGTTGCAGACCTCGAATACGTCAAAGCACTTCAATAAACCCACTTAAACTATGTCTGCGAATCCTGTAAGCAATGGTCATATGTATTTATTTCGATATAATGAGGAAATGACAGCGGCATATTATTATTAGCGGAAATGGTGGCCCAAACTGTGAACTATTTTATAACAAAAAAATAAATCTTTCTTTATTTCCAACGAACTGGAAATTTTCACGATAATGATTATTTAGTGTGACTAAAATATTGTAATGCGTATTTGACAATTTAATAATTAAATATATGTATAAATATTATAAGGCTGAAAAAGAAATTGCTTTAAAAGCTTCCTTTATTCATAAAAAAATGATGAATTGGCTTTCAGTTCAGAAAAAGTTTCAAACCAATTTATATTATTTATTGAATTTGTCAGGCGCAAGTTTAAATTGATTGAATAAAAAAGGGAGATTAATAATATTTGAACAAAAATCCTTAATGTGATTAAATTATTATAATAATACAGTTTGAAGATTAACCCAAGCAGTATAAAGCCCCTATTTAACTTTAACTGAAGTTTGAAATCCCGTCTTTGTTAAATATTATAAGACGAGAGATATTCAGAATTATTTGATATGCGATGTTTTACGATTAAGATGCAATTTTATCATCTCTATGACATTACATAATATTTAGATAAGGTAACCCCATTAAAATGGAGCGAGGAATATTTAATCACATATTATATTACTCGATATACATTGTAGTCATGAGAGAATATAATTAATTTAAAATATCCCTTTTAATTGTTTCAGGTTTACACTGATTTCCTGCAATTAAATTTCCGAAACATATTGTTCATATATGATTTTTTTGTGTTTGTGTTCGATGATAAAAAAAATTATCACATGGTTGGAAATTCCCAATATGAATGAATGAATTAATTAGTTAAAGTAACCTTGAGTTATTATTTTTCAGAATATCCAAAAAACATTAATTTTGATTTAAAAAATATGAACTCCCCTTAAAATATAAAAACAGAGAACAATACCAAATACATTCTGATAAAAAAAGTTACACACACAGAGGCAATTTAAGTTACCGCAATTGTCTGTGATATGATATTATTGCAAATGTTGTGAAATTTGCTCTACAAACAAAAGAAACAAAGAGTGTGTTCATTGAATTTGTATAAAAAAGTGCACACTTGCACGAATTAATAAATAATTGAGAAAAAGTATGGAATTGTATTGAGATCGTGTAGGAGCGAGCGAAGGGACAGATAATTATCTGACCTTTTGAAAGGATTCGTTCTTTCACAAATATTTAAAAACATAAACGGCTGTGATTGGTGATGAGTAAACCTCGTGAAAAAAATATTTTATCAATTGCACACAATTGTAGAGCACTGTGTGGCTTACATTTTATTAACTGAAAAATCTAATAGTATTAAAAATTGCATTCAACTTTATAGTTTGTCCCATGAATATAATATTAATTAATAATTGATTTATTATAACTATAGATGTATATTATATAATTTTTTGTGTAATTATCAGAGAGTCGAAGTACAATAATAAAGGAAATCGTTGCAGAGCTCGAATACGTCAAAGCACTTCATTACACCAACTTAGATTTTGTTTTTGCCGTGTGACCAATCATCAATGTCTAATGTTTGAAGTACTGTATGGAGACCGTGTAGGAACAAGCGAAAGGACAGATCATCATCTGAACTTTAGAAAATAATTCCATAGATATAAACATAAGATATCGCATGAGTGGCTAAATGCCTGCTTAGTTCAAGTGGCCAAAAGCATGAGTTACCTGTCAAACATTATACTGTAAACATATCTTCAGTTATATTCCACAGTAAAATGGGTAAATGCATTGTTACTACATGTCATATGGACTCAAACATACACTCAAATACATCTAGGCTCTCAGTTTTTACCAAAGACTACTTCTTTAATTTGTGTTTTAATCGCCAAAGTATTGTCACAACCACTCTCAGTGGTCACTATTAATGTGTTGAGTGAGGGAGACACACTTATGCCTTAGAGATGATTGCAACAATACACGACTTATTTATATGCAATGCGATATCTAATGTTTATATCTATGGGCTACACTTTTAATTTTTATAACGGAGGAAATTTGTGATATATATAATCAGTAGAGCGTGACCTTTGTTCATCAGAATATATATATTGTGAAAGTGAAATAGTCGTTGGCAAGAAGAGTGAGGTTATAATATGTGGGACACTTGCAAATAGAGGAAGACCTTCGTATAGCGCGCTGTTTAACAAAGAGCCACATATGTATGCGAGGTTAACTCACCCTTTAACTACGGCCAAAGTGGCTCCGACTGTAAGGCCGAGGTTCAAGGCTCCCATCCACACCACAGACATGGTCAAATTGTATCACTATTGTAACTGGCAACTAGCTGTATTCACTTCGATATCCGTAAGCGCACTGTTGGCCAGGCGGAGGTGGAGGTGGCTTATATGAGCTCGTGGAAAGTCCAAGGTTCAACATGTTCGTGGAACACCGATGACGTATCTCATCTGACGAAATATCCCCCCAATTACAATTAAGGATAACGCGATATCAAATATAATATTCAAAATACACGCCCAGCTTCACACGAGATAAACGAACACACGCTCGTTTAAATTAAACTAAATATTATCATCTAGGCATCGAATCTCGAGCTTCAATTTTTAATATATTCTAGCTCCATCTAATTCGATACCACCGAGATATAAGCAAGCCTTTTGGGATTGGCCCGGTCAGTTGCGGTTGGATTGATGATTTTATAACCAGTGACGCAGACAATTCATAAGGTTTTTATACATCCAAAGGGTTTCCACCCGTTAGAAGTGTTTTTCTAAATTTTTATATCAATATGATACTCTTTTCCACAATGTTTCTGTATCGTAGTTAACAAGCGCCTAATAAGCAACGGGTTGGCCCAGTCAGTTGCGGCTGGATTGATAAATTTCTAACCGGTCGCAGACAATACATATCAAGATGGTGGAACAAGCAGACGAACCTGAGTGAGACAATTTGTCCGCCATCTTGATGCGGATGCGTCATTAGGCCAAACGCAATATACTATAAAGAGATTGTGTCTTCAATTCACAAATAAAATAATTTATTACAGTTTGCGACAAGCCTTATGACGTTATCTAAAAATCTATAAAAACAGCCATTTTTATATTAAGTAAAAATAGTACAGTAAGAAATACTTGTACAGTATTGTTATTTTTCAATGCTTCACTATTGTTCTTGAGATAAGAAAAGTATTCCGAGAAACAATTGTGAGTAGTAATGAATTTAAAAAAAAATCTAGTGATAAATTTAATTGGGGCAATTTCATTGTTTGTACACAGATTAAATAATGTGTACTCGGTGGCACAGTGGATCGCATCCGTTTCAGATAACTATTTTATAATGTTTTCGGTGTCGTCGCAGAAATATTTGTGTATTGACCAGTTTTTCCGGTTCACTTTTAGTATTTCGTAAATGTCACTTTACAACCGGAATAGAAATCAATCAAAACGAGTCTTTAAAATGTTCTTTAATGCACCGGGAATTTACCCAAAATGATCATCAATTCCATTAATTATTATTTTTTTATTCTAACGCTTGAAAACGAACCACAGTGCGCACAAGCCTGTTTTCAGTATTGAAGTACTGCACGGGTTGTCTCGATACCGCTGATATATTAGAAAGCCATACAAATGGGTGTATAAATATCAAGATAACGATTCAGAGTGAGACAAATAATTCTGCCTCTTTCAGACTCATCTGCTTGGTCCGCCATCTTGATATTTAAATGGCCTGATAATATATTGGTTGTCTTCAGATTCATGCCGTTTCAAAACACACTAT
Organism: Agraylea sexmaculata; assembly: GCA_022606485.1. Taxonomy (NCBI): domain Eukaryota; kingdom Metazoa; phylum Arthropoda; class Insecta; order Trichoptera; family Hydroptilidae; genus Agraylea; species Agraylea sexmaculata. The sequence goes on from JAGTTH010000450.1 coordinate 12,504, forward strand.
ATTTTTATATAAATTATATATATTTTTGCGATAACCTACATTCCTAAAAATATTTAATATAAATTTGACAATGACCCGTGCAGTGCTCCAACACTAAAAAAACAAAATTTTGCATTTAGAGAAATAAAAATATTTTAAAAATAAATTATTTCCTTGCTCTGAGCATTTAGCACGTACTTGGGGAAGGTTTGCTAATTATTTTACAAATTAAAAACATGGTCAACCTATTTATTGTATACCACGATCAGGGTGACCATTATTCTCATAATAAATAAAATTAAAAAATAAGCGACGCGTTCGATAATAATTGCGTTGTAAATAAATAAGCACATTTTTTTAATATTCTATTGACGAAAACACATCTGTTAAAAATACGATATGCGTATATGAAAATTATTGGACGGGTTTAAAGCTTTCGTTTAATGATTTCCGGATTATTGGGTTCTTTGACATTTCAGCACGTTTCCTTGAAAACGACCTCTGAATTTAATCAAACAACGATATCAATTAAAAAAATGTGAAGAGTATTTTCAATAAAAATATTGCGTAACTTAAGAATGACTCACGTGCGGGGAATTCCAAGATACTTTTCTTTGGTTTATCCCACAAAAGCCTAGTCATTATTCAAGTTATTGCGTAAAGTAAATCGCAGGTGTTTGAAATAAAATAATAAACAAAATTCTCAGAAAGCCAAATCAACATCCTCGATCAAAAACATATTTGTTTTGCGATCGAGAAATATTATAAATTTTGTCAACATGGAAACATTTATAAAGTACGACGTCTTAATTTGAATCATGATTAATGACAGACAGTTATGAAGACCTGCGTAGCTACAGTTATTTTGACTATTAGTCATGATTAAATTGTCAAATGACAGGGGGTGAGTCGGGGGCTAAATTGGCCAACTGCTGTGAGTTGTTTCGTAATTTAGACCAGCTTTAATACAAGAGTCTCAGGTTCATGGTTATATTTTTTGGGCGGGGTCCGAAATTTAGTTAATATCTTTTGATAAATGTATAGAATATATTTTCACTGAAAAAATTTGACCTGTTTTAATTTTAAACCAGTTGTTTTTAAGTCTAAATATATTTCTCAATATTTGAATTATAAGAGACAATACGAAAAACCAATAAAATTATTTTATTTTCCAATTTTCAAGAGAGTAGGGATTTTCCCCTCCAAATTTCAATAAAAAAATCCAAATAACTATATTTTGTCATTAAATTTAATAGATTTTTCTTTAATAAAGATAAATTTAATATATTAATAAAAATGAAATTTCGTTAGATTTTTTCTAATTTCTCCAACGAATTTAAATAAAAATAGTAAAGTTAATCCACCAAAAAGGATCAGTACAAGAACTTCGTGTTATCTATTTTTTTTTTAATTTATTTAATTGAATATAAACGCTCGTGCGACTTTTTTTTACAGAGTAAACAAAAACAAAAAATAAAAAAAAATGTGGAAATAATAAAAGTATAGTATTATTGTATAAAATAAATAAAAAACAGAGAAATCATTTAAAATAAATTAAAGTGTAGGAGATAATAATTTATAATATGTTTCCATCTAAGGTCGCTCATACACAGGTCATGTACGTGGCAGAATTGGTGGAAAAGAGATGTGCGCAAATTCGTTCCCAATATGTGTTTTTATACCATTAATTTATTTTATTACAAATGGGTAGCCACCTGTGGTATCAGTGTTAGAGAACTGCACGGGTTAACCACCATTATATTTTTTTTATAAATAATTAAAAGGATTAAAGGCATAATGTGAATCACGTATTGCATCCATTTGCATATTTTTCCAGTCCTTATTAGTCAATCTATTATTGTGTATTATAAACATGGTGAAATTCGTGGTCTGAATAGGTTTCCTGATGATTTGGAAGTGATCACGGAACTAGGAAGTGACTTGTGAATACCGGCGATACTTCCTAAGCCTTTCGAAGGCCTTGACTACAAGTAATAATACTATGCGTTATTATATCAATAACCATACTTTATTTTATTTTTTAATATAATTATTTCCTAGTCAATTCAAACACTAATTTGTGTGTGCTTCGTAATGGTTCAATGGTTAGACAAATAAATGTCATTAGTATTAAACAAGTGAACGATATCAATTACTAGTAAACGCTGACGTAGGTAATTTAAAATGTATAATAAATTTAATGCTGTAATGCATTTTAAATGTATGTGAGAATTTAACCTGTCTAATAGAAAAAAATAAATATATTTAGAGACGTGAAGTGATGAGATCAAACCTAAAGCCGATATGAATACAGGCATAGATGAGTTGTTCCACCAAAGGTTTCGTGTGTCAGCCGCTTGGGGCGCTGCTTCTACCGCCTTGCTAATTTAAATTATATTGCGTGTACATGTATGAGTGACCGGGCATATTAGAATTTACAACGTAATATTGCATGGCGCATCTATAGATAAAAGTTCATTGCATACATCTTTTCTGGGCGATGAAAATTTTAACAAAATAATGTACCACGAGATATTTTTGTGAGATTTTTCTCTAACTGTTTGATAAATAAGGTAAGGTAATATTTTAGAGGGTGGTTTTATTTATTTTTTTACGCCCCGAGGAGCTTTTTTTCAGAGAGGGTTTTTTTAGAGACAACAAACCTGTCAAAACAACAAACAAAACATTACATGAGTAGGATTTTTCAAAACCCAATTTTAATCCATAAACGCCATGATTTGTTTGTGATATTCCTTAATTTAAGTATGCAATATATTATTTGTATCTCTATTCACTCCATTAGATTTATTTCTTTTTATGAGAAGGTTTTTTTAAACACAACAACGTGTTAATTAATTGTCTGTCGGTGATCTTAACTATTACTAGTTACACAGGTCACCGTCTTAATAATCACTATTTACCTTACAATACAGGAAATCAGAGTAAACCTGGATCAAGACGATCTATTGGTATTTTATAAATATTATTCCCGATCTCCCAGTTGTAAAGACCGATCAAATCAATTTAAAAATTCTTGACTTGAGTGGGATTTGAACCCACGATCACAGTATTTGAAGCCACGCTTTTTATCCTCTAAGCTGGTTTTTATTATTTATTAAAAAATAATTAGTTCTTACAGCTGATACTTAAATGGCGGCCCAAACAATATTAACCACAAAAGATTTTAAACTAGTAGTAAAAATATTTAATATTTTTAAAATAAATAATTACATAAACACTGTGTTATGTATGTAAGGAAATTGTCAATAATCTGTTTTCTTTTTTATATCAAC
>JAGTTH010000451.1:0-140118 GCA_022606485.1 Agraylea sexmaculata
ATTATTATGAGTCCAAAAAAGTTTAACGTTTTTGTTGCACCAAAGGCAATGTCGCTATGAAAATGTATGTGACCAATTAATTACGTTTAAGGAATACGTATTTTAATTAGTTATTTAAATGGTATGACAATGAACGTATCAAATGTTAATTACATATAAGGTAACCAACCGTATTATTTTTAGATGGATAGTCCTTTTTTACGCCTTGTCCTCCTAAATGTCTTTCTTTTATTTTGCAAATCAATTTCACTAAACCACATCTTCAAAAATCATTATTCATTTATATGAAAATCAATCACCAAACCGTTTTAATAGTTTGTCCTCCAATTTTTACGAAACAAATCACCTTATTAATTGATATAAAAAAATCACAATAATAAAAAACAATATTTACAAATAATAAAATTTTATTTAAAATAAAATCAGATCAAATACTATACGATAAAAACAAATAAGAAGAATGTTTTGGAAATGTGTGTTAGTTATATTAAAATAAATTGTTGATAGTGTTGACATCTTGGTGGAATTCCACAATTCCACCAAGTGAACAACAAAGTAAAAAAAAAAGTTATTTGTAATTTCCACAGTAGTTTTATTAAGGAGTCTGAGTACTTTCGACTAATAACGACTAGTAAAATAATTCAAATCGAAATGCGCGAAGGGATTTATTTTTTTCAATCAATATCTCCTTAAAACTATAAAAACTTTATAATTGTCTGTATTGATATATTTTAAGATTGTTAATATAAAATGTATCTGAATAGCTTACAATACAAGCCTTGTTTACCTTTTGTATTTCTTCAATTAAAATCCGCGTCTTATATTGTGTTTGTTCAATTAATAATATAAAATCCGATGTGGGCAAAGATAAAAGAGTATAATTTTAATAAGGCATCGTGTTGGGTCTGTCTGGTATTATGGGATTTGTATGCATTAAGCAGGTAATCGGATTTGAAAAAGAGGCTGAGGTGGTCATATCTCTTATTATGCAAACATCGGCTCAGCTTTTCAATATTATTACCACTATTATTCACCTTAAGTACAGGCTTATTGAAAAATTATTCATTATGCATAAATATTATACTGCTTCTCTGGCTTGCATCATAATTAATAGAATGGAAATCAAATTACTGCATTTTACTATTTAGAGGAAGCAATAGAATAATATAAAATAATGGCATTTAGATTGGATTCAGTGTGAAAGAAACTAGAATATGAGAACAGATAGATTGTAATTATTTATGAAAGTTCAGGACCGTTTTAATAACACCGATGGAAATCTTTTATTTACCGCTTTTTTAAGGTAGCTTTTTTTAGACACAACAACGTGTTAATTGTTCGTCGGTGATCTTAACTATTACTAGTTACACAGGTCACCGACTTAATAATCAGTATTTACCTTACAATACAGGAAATCAGAGTAAACTTGGATCAAGACAATTAATCGCGATTTTATTAATATTATTCCCGATCTCCCAGTCGTAATAACCGATTAAATCAATTAATATTTTTTTGATTTGTGCCCATGATCACAGTATTTGTAGACACTCATCTTATCTCCAACGCTGGTATATAAATTATCAATGAACAAAAACATGTGTATAGAATTCATGCTTAACGACTGAAATAATTTATTTATTTTATTATTAAAGAATCAAATAAAAATATGTAAATAGATTGGTTCGTATAAGGGTTTTAAATTTCGTTGGGAAAACTCATAATATCATAATAAGTTGTATGTATATATTTTTTAAAATAATATTATGAAGAACTTGAGGTCAGTTCTTTCAACTGTAGTTATAATTGAATTGGTGTAGTAGTAGTCAAAGATTTTTACATTTTTTTTAACAAGGCAAGGTAAAAAATGAACATGGATGCACAAACAGACAGTAAACAATCTGAGTGCAGTAGGTTTTCATATATTTTCACCTGTTGACAGTTCGCTTTTAACGGATTTCGCGTTCTGCTTGGCCAGGCTTATATTCTTACTCCACTTTCACTATTTAATTTAAATAATATATATCTACTTTTGTAATTGCTTGGTTTGTTTTATCAAATGGGTGAGTAATTCGCCTCTTATTATTGATCCATGATATTTTTATGTTAGAAATCTTAAAGACATCGCGACACTATATAACATATATTTTGATTGATTTTTTTTTTAAATTGAGATGAATGCTTTATTTGATTAATAATAGTGTAATAAAGTGTAATGAGCCAGTTAGTTAGATAATATGCAGTTGTACGCGTGGTCCAAATTACACATGGTATAAGAGTTAGTACGAAAAGGTTAAAACTCGTTTGTCGACCATCACGAGTCCCATTACTGGAATCAATTTACATAACAAACTGTTGGGATCTTGACTCTCTGTTCACCTCTCACACTCCTATATACTACAGGGATTGTAAACTCTTACTGACTGGGACTTAACTGGGACTCTTAAATGAAAAATATCAAATATCCTGAAAACTACGACCAAGGGAGAATGTCAAAAAAAATAGTTTTTTTTAATTGGTGATTTACTCACTTTACTATTTTAAATAAATAATAGAGTTACATATTCTTGGCTTGCCCTGTAGACTGTTTAACTCAAAAATATTTTATTTTAAGATTTTAATGCCTAGTCGAGTGTTTAGTGGGAATTTTTGGTCCGGAGTCCCGAAAAATTGGTTAAATTGTTATTTAGTATAGAATATCATAATCTCTTTCTCCATTTGAACTTAATATTACTACATTTTATACAGGTTTCATAAAAAAAATATGAAGGTGAATAAAAATTTGAAAAATTTAAGTCTGCATCTTTCTAAAATTTGCAAAAAATGGACTTATAAAACCGACGATATATAAAAAGTATAATGGAAAAAATTTGTAAGTAAATTTAAAATATAAAAGAAACAGAAAATCTTAGAATTGTGCACGATGCTCTTTTAATAAAATAATAATTATTTTTTATACAAAAATTTCAAAATCCTTCCTTATTTTACAATACAGTATTTTTGAATTAGTGAATTTTTTATTAATTTCTTATTAAGTTATTTATATAATAATGTCAACTAATTTTGCCCATTTATAATATTGTCTTTTTTTATTGTGTTACTCTCTTTTCATCTCCTAACATTATTGCTTTTTTAAGTTAATGCCTTAAAATGCGTTATTATAATATAATAAATAAATAAAGTATTAGGTGAGACTAAAAATATTTTAAACGTTAAATAAATTCTATCTGTACATGCTGCGTTATTCATGTTTATTAAATATTAAAAAATCATTTTTTTTTCATAATGATTATTTTGGCACTCATTGGTATCACTTATACATCAATTAGATGGTAATATTGTTATGTCGTTTTTCCACATATTCAACGGGTGAATAATAATAACAATGAGGTTAATTCAATACTCGCAGCTTGGGATGATTTTCAATTTAATATGACATTAAAATTTGCTTATCGTGAATTCCTCATCAGCGATTGTATCAGTGAAGCGATGAAGAACCCTGAGGTTGGAATCGTGATGCAGACACAATGTGGCCGATGGTCTTCCATCCAGTAAGGGTCTACCTTAATACTATTCCTCTGCTACATATGAAAATTAGTTTACATTGCATATTGCACTTAAACCATAAGATCACCATAGTTTGGCTATCTTAATAATTTTAAGGGGTTAAATACTAATACATACATATAATCTAATTCAAACATCTCAATACTAAATACAAGGATAAGTTTACAGACGGTGGTCTTAATATTGTTATTTATAATTAATACCGGTGTTCAGTGGAAAAATTGAAAAAATTGCCGTCACAAGTCTCTGTACAAATAGTGATTATGATTTTTATTAACATTAACCTTAAATACCACTGTCTAATTAGTTATAAAAATATCTACAAATACATAATTCTGTTTCATGTTCCAACTGATGAGTGCTACATTATCATCACTGCGACTTGGGATCTCCTGTAATGCTCTAGTGGTATTGCAGTATGATATTATAATAATATGTATTTATAAATAAATATAAAACAAAGGTGTTACACTTCTTATAATTAAATATTGCCAAAACTAGTATTCTACTATCCGAATGCGAACAATGCTTATGGAAAAGTAGAATAACGGCTGAAATTATCAAAATTTCACTGCATGTGTATGATTTAAGTAAAATGATATTTATTTTTTAGTTATTATATATATAAATATATATATATATTTTAATAACAATATATTTTTAACGATATTTTTTATTTGTTATCTGTCCATACACATAAATGGATCAAAATTTGCGAATGCTATTTTCAAAGAATAATATTACTTTGACCGCGATTTATTTTTATAAATTATTGTATTTATTTATGATGAAAAATACTATATGTATATGTAGGTATGTTTTTTATTGTCTCGAGAAAAAATTTGGAGATAATTCCAGTGAGGTGGTCACTATATTTGCTTATTTTTCAATAGATTTAATATATATTATTTTTGTAATATATATCTAAACAATTAATATGATTGACGTGTTGAAAATTAACACAAACCCAAACAACTAAACAATCATTAAAACGTTTACTAAACTTACTATTTGATTTTAATTTACTAAAATTCTTAGTTTGAAAATATATCAAATATAAGATATGTCATTAAATCACACAAAATTGTATAAAATAGATTCAAGTAGATTTATTAAAATATAATTTTTAATCCAACCTCACCATAAGGACTCTTATACATAAATGTTTAAGGGTGTATAACCCATCCAATGCGAATATCTATTTATATTATAGAGCAACAAAGGCATTGGGATGAGATTAGGTTTAAAATAGTTATCCATTTGGACGGTGGTTGACGGTAATTCAGATCCAATCAGGAAAGGTATTTGTGAAGGGTATAAATCCTGAATTTCAGCACACACACGCATCAGTTCACCTCACAGGGGTTTGTAGGTTTTGTATGTATTTATCAGATATTGTAACAATCAGTATCGACAATTAATTTTATTGTTATATATAAAATGTAGAGACAACAAGCTCGTATATTACAATATCTGGTGTAGCGTATCCATCAATGTCACAACACTTCAGCTCCACACTACTCTGCACACACTCTTCTCTTCTTATCACACACTACAATCATATTAAACGATTATTTTATCAATTCAATATATTGTATGTATATTAAATTAGTAGTATTTATCCAAATTTTCAACGATTTCTTCGGTATATTCAGCGTAGAGAGAAGATGAGCAAATAATCTGTTATATCGGGTATCGATTAATAGAATAAAATATATAATAGATAGCCATAAATAGAAATTGTTCTACTTTATACTCAAACATGCTTTATAATCATAAAATAATTTATATCGATGAGTGGATATGAACAGGATAAAAAATATAGTCTATTCTTCAAAATAAAGGACATTGATTTTTAAAACGTTTACGAATTTAAGGTGGCTTTCTAATAAAATAAATATTAAAATTAATTTAAATCAAATACTTAAAAATAGTAATCTTATATTTATATAACTACAATTTTATAAAACTATTTTTTTAATTAAATATTTATAAACTATGTGTGTATGCAAATGAATGTATACACAAATGCTTTATGTGGCAACAATCAGTGTAACGAGAGTGTGAGCGTCCGTTGTAGAGATTTGTCAATTTTTAATAAATATTTTCTAGTGGAATATAAATAAACTAGGGTAATTTTAATTAAAATTTTCAATTTGTTAATGTTTTTTATATTTGGCTTGTTTTTTTAATATGACGGTTATATTTGATACATATAGCAACTCTGTATATATTAATGTATTATTATTAAATATCTCTAATATTATTTTGAAATTAGTTTAATATTATTATGTATTAATTGTAGTAAAATAATTACATGAAATATTATTCTTCCATCTGGTATCTGGTAACACCGATGGTTGAAAGACCCGTACATACATACATACACATATATACACACCCTAGACAATTATATATATACTAGGGTAATTTTAATTGAAATTTTCAATTCGTTAATGTTTTTTGATATTCTGCCTGGTTTTTTTAATAGGACGGTAATTAGTTGTTTACTTTTTCATTCAGAAGATGTTTGAATTTTTACAGTAAATTATGAATAAAATATTATGAATAAATATATTAAGTCTCCCAATAAATACTGGATTTGAGAATTGTCATTTATGATGCGTTATTAAATATCTCTAATATTATTTTGGAATTATTTTAAAATTATAATCAATAAAATACCCGTTTCGAGATTTTAGATATGTTTTAATTGTAATAAAATAATTATATAGAATATTATTCTTCCATCTGGTAACACTGATGGTTGATTGATGGATCCGCACAGACATACAGACATATAACATACACACACCTTAGACAATTACATATATTATTATAAGGAAAAAATATTCTGTGTGCATCAATGTTAGTTTTATTTATTTACGGTGACACGTTTGAAGGAACAGGAAATGTATTGAATCAACGTTGGGTGGTGAGAGGTATCACAAATAAGATAACTAACATATTATTCATATGGATGAGAACACAGCACTAATGTAATCATTGAATTCATTAGAATTAATACCCGAATAAAACGACAAACACGTTGATTCGTCAAGGTAATTAATATTAAGTAATAAATAAATATCAGGTGTACTTGCACAGAATAATGCATACACGCATTAACGAAATGACGTTCACTAAAAGGAGCTAGTTGCTCTCTTAGTACAACTCCTCGAAACTCCAGTGGGAACAAGTTTAAAATTGCTGCAAATTTCCAACTCCTCGCTTCCGACTCCACAGGAATGAAGGAGTGGTTTTATTTTTACCTTTTCAATTTTAATCTCTCGCCTCGGATGCACCGAGAAGTGTTTGTTGCCCAACTTTCTCTCGGCACGAACCGATGATTGATTGTCGTCTGTAATGCGATTATGGGATTATTGTGATGAAGTAAGACCTTATTTCATATTATCAAGTCAAATCAGCTAATGTATTATTAATTTTAAAAAACCACCGAGAGCTACAATGTGACGGAATATCTATGTAAATTATGCTTTTGTTGGCATTTTCAATACATCGACGGCGATCGTGGGGAAAATATTTCACTTTGAATAAATTACGTACACTGATACTTTAATTTATTTATATTTTTTTATTAAAAGAAAATCAGAATGAATACCAGAAAACCTACATCTCTGATACAGCTTTTTTATACAACAACGTGTAAATTGTCTGTCGGTGATCTTAACTATTACTAGTTACACAGGTCACCGACTTAATAATCAGTATTTACCTTACAATCCATGCAATCAGAGTAAATCTGGATCAAGACGATCGATCGGGATTTAAATTATACCCGATCTCCCAGTCGTAATAACGGATCAAATCAATTAAAAAAAATTGACTTGAGCGGGATTTGAACCCATGACCACATTATACGCGTCTTATCACCTGAGCTGTATGCTCAAATAATTCTTGAATTAAAAAAAATCCACATAAACACAATTTATTGTTAAATTGACAATGTTTAAATGCTCTTTTCTTGATTTAAATGAAATAATATTTTGACGGCCTAATTAAGTAAAATTAAAAATGTTTGATTATCCCATAAATATAATATAGTAAAAAGCCATTATCATAATAAATAAATGGAGCCATGTGGATAAAAATATAAAAAAACTGTATTATTTGTTATTTGTATGAATATACCCCGAGGGCATTTCAATTAAATGTCGTTATTTTGGTGTATTTGTATAAATTTATTTAAATTCAATATACCGGGTGACTTTATAATGAGCTCAGTCATCAGATTGGATTTTATTAATTTTGTCACTGATATATCGATCCTATACTCATATTTGTAGTAGTAATTGGTGTGATAAAATAATTTGCTTGTTGGATGACCTGAAGATAATAAGCGGTCACCCATGGCAGTACTACCCGCAGCCAATATTGCCCACGTCAAGTCAACGAACACATGTAATAATAATCCGTCCAGATATTCCAAAGATCATCCATGCATAGTTTAGTGCGTCAACCGAGATGTGAATGCAATAGTACATCGTTGTGTAGGCCGAGTGGAAAGTGAGATAGAGTGGATTCATTGTGTCTGGGGTCGGTGTTATCAGTAGATCTTCGGATGCGGGTTCCGTGTAGTCGTATAAAGTAGTGAGTACCAATACCACAAGGTTCCATGGACCCACTCTCCTTATATTCCAGATACCTTTTACGTCAATGGCATTACCATCCAAAACATGCGACGGCCTTTACTTTACACCACGCCAAATGAACTCGATACCCAACAACAAAAGACAGCCTTTGCCCTCACCTATAAACTAAACAATCACCCCTCTAGATAAACCCATTGTTGTTCTCAAATATTCTTTTAGTATTCTGACAAAAAATATTATAAATTTAAACCCACTGTATGTACATAATATAATAAGCAAGGCTGTAGAGTCATAGTCGGACTCCCGGAGCATTTTAAGTGGAGTCGGAGTCATCGCAAAAATGACCATATTTATTTTATTTTGTGGATATTGATTTAAAATATGACAATAGCGCTGCTACAGCGTGGCTTTAGCGTAGCAACAACGTAGTCTTAGTTTGACGCGTACAATATAAGGCTTATTTACACTCCCCTATCTTCTATCATCCCTTGGATCTGCCGTGTTGATATCAGGGTTCGGCAATTTTTTTTTATGAAAAGGCTAGATTCGAAAATATCTTGTCGGCTACATAGAATATTAGACTTTTTATAACACTAATGATACTAGTTTGTTATGGACTATCGAAATGCATTTTCGTTTTTTTTTGTTATCATTTTTCCTTTTTAAGATAATTGACTCAGAATAAAGTCGTATCTGAATAACAGACCGTCCTAAAAAGTGGGCATTTTGCAGATACGACTTTTCCTATGTAGCTGATGATTTATGCTCGTTGGTCCAATTTTCAGTTTTTTTAATAATGCGTTGAACCTAACTGATAAGTTTAATAACATTACAACACAAATTTGACTAGTTTTTATCATTGAAAAATGTGTCGGCGGCGTAGTTTTTCGACCCCTGTCCAGATTAATAAAATGGCTAAGAATCTACTATTTATAGAGATGCAGTTTGTAACCAAGCTAAAATAAATCAATCATTTTCATATCATCTAAAGTAAATATGATTAATGTACCTCCTTCTAATTGTAGCTCTCCCACACCAAACCTACTATAAGTTAAGCGTTAATGCACAAACAACCACTACAGTCTCAAGCTTGTTATTGGCTATTCCATACTCCCACTACTCAAAAAAGACTTAGTACACCGTGACGCCTTCCCTATTGAGTCCCTTTATAAGGGGTTGTCCAGGCCACCTTGGCCTTAACGGAAGAATATAGTAGAGATGGTTTCCCAGGCCACCACACAGCAATGAGTACTTAAGATCTAGTTTGCTAAGCTAGATCTACCAAGTGACTCCGGTGCCGTGAATCGAACCCGGGAGTCTTCACTCACGAATCCGTTACACTAACCACTGGGCCACAAGACGGCTCAGGAAAAGTAGGCTCAAAAAAGACTTACGGTGTCAATTTATGTATGGGGAATATGGAGTTGTTTGTTTTTTGTGTAGTATTTGCGACAAGCTACCTACATTTTATCAGAAGATGGCTCGTAGCAAATAATGGTGATAATAAGGTGGTGTTTGTTATAACTAATACGATATTTGGTAGGGTCGTAGCAACACATAAATCTGTCTTTGTACGATGGCATGGGGAAGAAGGACCAGGACTCGGACTTGTAGCCTACATCGATGGTAAAAATACTTATTTATGATTTATGCGGCAATAAAATTTGATAAGCGACACAACTTGATTTATGTTAAGGAATATCTCCCCGATGACAGCGTTTCCTGGTCCTGACCGTGATGCGAATCACAAACATCTATTACTCTGCAACACTATATTACTATTAAAATCATATTTATTCTACCAAACAATCTCCCCATATGAGACAATGTTTAATATTTAACAACGAGGCTTTTTAAAAAGTTACGAGGTTACTGTGTCGTAACTTAGTTTTTCAGACAATGCATATATTTCTAACGAGACATTCATAACAACACGTAGTATAACATTTTTTGATTTGAATAATTTGTTTAGCAGGTATCACTGTTTTTTAACTATATTTTTTGTGTTTTTAATTATGTTAATCAATAAAAATACTTAATCAAATTTTTGATCTAATACAATATTTTTCATTTGATATTAATTATAATTTTAATTGAACAAACTAAAAAATACAAACATTCATGTAATAAAAAGATTGCTTTACATTATTATGTTCAATATTACATTATGTACATAATTATATTCAATATTAATACTGTAATGAGAGTGTGTGCGTTCGATGCGTATGTGTGTACAACAACATTACCAAGCTCTAGTCTATTCGTACACACACGATACACTATTAAATTGAATATGGCCCTTTGAGTCATACCTTGTTTTTTTTTTTCAAAATTATTAAAATTTAATAAAATTCGATGATTCATTAACACAAAGACGTATCAGCAAATTGAGATATTTTTTAATTTTGGTACAAACATTATAAATAGGCTTAGTTTTCATTTAATATACACATTCATTATATCATATTAGCTCAATTATATAATATAAGACCTACGTTTTCAGACAATATGTTTATAAATAAGATTCTGATATTATAAAAAGATCTTTAAGAGTAAAATTGCATATGTATGTAATTCAAAATTTTTTTGAGCATAACATCATTTTGACATTTTTTCATCAATAGTTTTCCATCCAGCCATAGTGTATTGGAATCCTGCTTCTATTTTTCTAATATTGCAAAATATTATTTGTTATTTTAAATTCAATCCCTGCTTCAAATCCAGTTCGTTATTGGTCACGTTTATCAAAGGAATGTAACCATAGTTTTTTTTATGTATTGTTGGTGAACAACTAAAACTCTCACAGGCCATATTTTAAGGCTAATGTGGCATCGGCTGAACAATAATGAATGCAGAATGTATTCCAAAAGGGCGGAGATCGCACAACAGTTAACATTTAAAGAATATCATTAAATTTGTATATCATTACAGGTACATTCTAGAATATTTAATTATCGCTTAAGATTTATTCAAATTATTAAAAGACAAATGGCAGCCAATCATTGAAAAAACTCACCGACACCATGCAGCTTTGGCGACAGTGGAATTTGAACACACAAACCTTCACTCAAAAGCTGCTTGATTAATTAATTCTGTTCAAGAATATACTCACAAGACGCATTATATTTTTAAAATAAATTTACAACACTTCAAAAAAAATTAATCGGGTATATTATTAACAAAATCTCAATTTATAACGTGGACTGTAATGTTATATTTTTCGTCTTCTAAACTAAAATATAATTAAAATATTAAAACGATTTTCAGGTTGTTCTTTTTTGTTATTATAAGGATCAGTAATTACAGTATTGAAGTATAGGGACGGCTTGTGTGTAAATCAGTGAGTTAAACATGGCAATCTAGATGGCGATCCAAAGTCAAGTCTGAGGAATTAATCTTCGTGTAATTGTGGAGTTATCGACCAACGATTGGAACTTGCATACACCATCATCGGCAATTATATCTTCAGATATCGAAATCAGATCCTTTAAATCTCGCTATTACTATATTTATATATATACCGTGGCTAATGTAAGGAGAAATGTTTAATCAGACTCTCGTAATTAAAGGTAATGGATAGAAAAATATTTATTGACATGTTAACAAGCTGAACCTCAATATATTGAATTCTATTCCGATAAAAATTGCAATCTATTGAACCGAAATTCAGTACATACATAGGTACATATATTAAAATTCTTCATACCTCAATTTGCTTACAATGCCTTTGAGATTCGAAATATCGAGTATCTACTGTATATTATGAACACCAATGCTATTTTTTGGTTAATCATAATATTTATATATATAATATCATAGAAAAATATGTCTACTTACATCACTTACATTTATATTAATGAATATTATGAATATTAATAAAAAATGTCCTTCTATTGGAAAAATCCCTTAAATATAATGTAAAAAGAGTTTAGGATGTAATGTTTCTCAAGAGTATATTTAAGGCTTTAGACAAGCGCAAAAAATTATTTACCCTATTGAATAAAAAATATATTGTGATGTGAGAGTTTGTCACCATATTATTCTGGAAACGAGAAAAAAAAATGACAAAAAAATTATTAATAACAATATTGTGTATTAAAATTGGACGCTTTTCTTCAGTTTCTGCATATACATTTTCTTTGCTAATTGGAATTACATAATATATTAAAAAAGCAATATAGTATATTTAAATACAACTCTCTAAATATTTACAAAATTATTTATTTTATTCAGATATACGCCCCGAGAGGCTTTTGGGAAGGTTTTTTTACAAATCTTGATTTTTTAGATAAAACAACGTATTAATTCAGTGTCTGTCGTTGATTTTAACTACTACTAGTTACACAGGTCACCGAATTAATAATCAGTATTTACCATAAAATACAGGAAAGCAAAGTAAACCTGGATCAAGATGATCGATCAGGATTTTATAAATATTATTCCCGATATCCCAGTCATAATAACCGATCAATTCAATATATTATTTTTTACTTGAGCGGGATTTATCCGGTTAACATCCTACTAAAATTATTAATATCGTAACAACTCCGTATACATAAATGTATTAGTATCAGGGGGTAGTTATTTTTCGTTTTGTTGAAAGTTCCGCGTGTAGGTGATGATTAATTGAAGTAATATGAAAAAAAGCCCAATGAATGCTTCTTGGCGAAGGTTTTACGAGGCCAAAAAGCCGAGTGTATCACATGAAGTATATCATAAAAGTCCCATCTGTGCATATGCCAAAGCTATTTTTCAGAATGATTTCCGTTGTGGATACTTCACAGCCCACAAAATTCTCGTAAAAAACATTTTTTTCCCGGATTTATTACTCTAAATTTGCACCACTGAATAAACTGTTATAAGAATGAGTAAAATAACAAAGTGCTCTTATAATATCACGAATACGTTATCATTTTTGTCCAATTTATCGTTAATGTTTATTTTTCATTAGGTTCTGATGACATAATAATAAAAACCTCTCTTCAACAAGAATACACGGTTCAAAGAGCGATTGTGGTTTTTCAAACTGGACAATATACAATGGTGTGTAAGTACACTTGTTCTAGTTTCAGGGAAACGGTCATTCGTGCATTCACCTGAAAAGACAGACAAAGTGGACATTTCTACTAAAATAAATATACAGTCGTATCTTTGGTAAACAATTTAAAAATCCATATAAGCATCCGAGTGAGCTGATTTTAATTAGTTTGGTATTTCATGTATAATTTATACAACGACCCTCATATGTCACTCAATCGCAATTCGACCACTTTTTAAATGCATTTTATATACTTTTTACTGTACATTAACAAAGATGTCTACCGATGAATCTGTTAATGAGTCTTTTGAACACTGATAGGAATCTTAAGCACTTAAATAAATTCGTATATGAGTGTACTGTGATTTACATTCCAGTAAGAAGAACAATTTTAAAACCTGAAACTGTAATATCGTGTTATATTTATCTGATAAAAAATTAAATCATCTAAGAAAATATATCAAATTTTAACAATTGTGCAATAGCCAAGATACAATATTACTTGTAGTTAACACATAATAAAGTGGCATTTAATTTATTTAAGTTTTTTTTTAATTCGTTCTTACACAAATTCACAAATTCAATTCGAATGAATATATAAAGATAATATTATTTATTGTTAATTATACAAGATGTTTGCTTAAAATTAACTAAATTTATTAAATTAAGAACTGTCTAAATAAAGAAACAAGAAAAAATATATCTCACACCTTTATTTACGAAATAAATAATTTAATCAGTTTTTATTAATATGTATGTTAAAGACAAACGAGCAGTAAATATTCTATCACTTTATAAATAAAAAAAATTTCATTGTAAAATTTAAATACAAGAGGTTTCAGGTTTGAAAAATGTTATTCTATGATTTTTTATTAGCGGTGCTGCAGTTTTTTGGTTATTTATTTATTTTATAACATGACTTTTTAATAATTGAATCCTCATATTTAAAAATTGGTTGTAATTTTTTTCTCCATACTTTTTATTATTTAATATTATCTCTCATATCAAATAAAAATGCTATTAATATTCTCATGTTATTTAAAGGGAAAAGGTTTATATACTCTCTACAACTAAGCCTAATTCATAAGGTGTTTTGTGTTATTACTTATCAATCAATTTAAATTTCAATTTGAATAAAAAAATAATATATACATATATACAATAATTGAACAATGTATAATTATGAGTGTTGCGCCAAAGTTAAACGAATATTATATTTCTTTTCTTTAAATCGCCCATACTTTTTTCCCTTAGAGTGCAATTTAGCAATATAAAGACAATATGTCATGGGTTCAAATCCCGCTCTAATAAAAAAAACAATGATTTGATCGGTTATTACGACTGGGAGATCGGGAATAATATTAATAAAATCCCGATCGATTGTCTTGAACCAGGTTTACTCTGATTTCCTGTATTGTAAGGTAAATACTGATTATTAAGTCGGTGACCTGTGTAACTAGTAATAGTTAAGATCACCAACAGACAATTAATTAACACATTGCTGTGTCGAAAAAAGCTCTATTAGAGATGTAGGTCCTCTGGTAAATTAGCCTATAAGTGTCCCCACGAACGCCACCGTCAAAATAAGAAATTCAATTATAACATAGGTTCAAGAAATTTAAATAGACTATTGTATAGAAAATAAAAAGATAAGCTTCATTTTTTCAATTTATTTTATAGATTGTTTTTTTGTTGTGTAAAAATTTGATAATAATAAATAATAACGAAACGCCTTCCCTATTGACGGGAGTCCCTTTATAAGGGGTTGGCCAGGCCACTGTGGCCTTTATAATATGTATAGTAGAGGGGGTTTCCCAGGCCACCTCACAATAGTGAGTCTTTCATATCTAGTAGATCTACCAAGTAACTTCTCACAATACATACCAATGAGAATAAGCTCACAAATAAAGCTGCAATTAATTAACACGTTGTTGTGTCTAAAAAAACTCTCTCAAAAAGGGTGTTTTCTCCCAATAAAACCCATACATTCACTCTTCATATCGAGTATATTTATAATACTATAATATTCGTTTGACTTTGGTGCATATTAGGATGATTTAGTAACGTCATTGACCAAGTTCAAGGTCATCAGATTGTGTTATTGTGGTCAATTGCTGCGGGCACTTCTCTTCTGACACTGACAAATGGCTTAAGAATTGCTCATCAATGCGTGCACATCATCATCATAATATCCTCATCTTTAAATGCCCTCGTTCACACCCATGCACCAATATTCAATATCATTATAGCAAGTTCATTGATGGATAATATTTGAGGATGGAGGTGAAAATGTCGGTTGGTTAATAGAATACAGGAGTTAGTCAAAGCACGTAGATTGTAACTGTATTCAGGAATGATGTCGACAGGATGAAGTCCATCGGAATACGACAGATTGCTGCTCCTGATGTCATATCCTGTCAAATTCATTACTACCTTTAACCATACACGCTACACTATCTACCTTATATCCTCCCATAATCATACTTCACCTTTCATACCTCCTCTTTCTAAAAATACAAAATACAAACCATCCGGTACAATGACAAGAATATTCTTACAATATAGTAAATCTAACATTTTTATGGATTCTTTGAATAATTTTCATGCTTGAAGAGACTATAAAAGTATTCAAATAAGGGATAACATTTTAAATTCGAGACACCTGCTTTAATTGATTGCATGGGTGGTTAGTTTATTTTTTTTAATATTATTCTAAGAAATGGGATGGATTAATTATGACTGTTAAAATTTATATATTTAAGCTGCTTTTTTTACATTTGAGCCGCCTTGTGGCCCAGTGGTTAGTGTAACGGATTCGTGAGTGAAGACTCCCGGGTTCGATTCACGGCACCGGAGTCACTTGGTAGATCTAGCTTAGCAAACTAGATCTTAAGTACTCATTGCTGTGTGGTGGCCTGGGAAACCATCTCTACTATATTCTCCCGTAAAGGCCAAGGTGGCCTGGCCAACCCCTTATAAAGGGGCTCCCGTCAATAGGGAAGGCGTCATGATATATATTTTTTACATTTTAATCATATGTCAATATTATGTTCTTATTTTTTTATTAATATTGTATTAGATTATATTATATGATTTACATCTACACTTATGGGACTTTTACTATATTTGTATTTCAAAATATTGTTGTTTTATTCATATACCAATTGATTGTACTCCGTATTAAAATAATTAAAAGATTTAGTCTATAAACTTAATATTATAACATCTTATTATAATGTGTATAAATTATATTTAATAAAGAAATTTTATAATAAAAATAATAATCAATTAGCAAAAATGCCATTTTAACTACATTTATAAATCCGCTATAATTGTTCAAGGTTGAATTTTGTAAAACCTATTAGAGGAAATCATTGTTTTATTTAAAATTACCATGTCAAATTCCTTTTTATCCTTTACAAAGATATTTTGACACTACAAAATTATATTTATGTATATACTCTTACAAAGAATGAATTTGAATTTTATAAATTAATCAATCAATTATATATAAATGAAATTTGTAAAACAGCTTATTTCAAATAATTCCAAAGTAAACATAAAATCTACCGAAAGGTCTTGGATAAATATATTTTGTTAACCAGTGGAATGGAATTCAATCGATTTTATTATATTTAACCTTCTTTCTTTAAATAAATTGCATATTTATTAATAATTTAATATGCTTGGGTTACGTTCAAGTGGCTATCAAATACATTCGGTAATAATTTATTAAAATGAGAATGTAAAGTGAGTGGGGCTTCGCCTCTTTGTTTCAGGAGTCTTTTGGTGTGGAGTACCAGATTTTACTTCTTCATCTTTGTGTGGAATGCAAATTAGACAATGGAGAACCGCACTTTTGGCCTCAAAGAGCTCTTCGGAGACCTGTTTGTAGACTGCCTCCTTCTCTATACATATTATCTCTAAATGGAGTTCCTGTAAACGGACTGTGCACTCTCGCAGATTTTATCTCCACAACATTATTGCATTAACGCGACACTCTTCCTAATAACGTATTATTATAACGACAATCACTGGAAGAACTCTCTTAAAAATAACCCTATGGCTGATTGGAACTATGTATTTATTCCAAATATTATTAAACTGAGTGTGACAATATTATTTCAACTTAACTTAACCAGCGTAATAGCTCAGGGGATAAGAAGCGTGGCCACAAATACTGTGGTCATGGGTGCAAATCCCGCTCAAGTCAAGATTTTTTTAATTGATTTGATCGGTTATTGCTCCAGATCGATGGTCTTGATCCAGGTTTACTCTGATTTCCTGTATTGTAAGGTAAATACTGAGGCAATCATTCGGGCAGAGCCGCTCTTTCGGTGAGCTGTGTAACTAGTAATAGTTAAGATCATCGATAAGCAATTAACAAATTGTTGTGTATAAAAACCCTCTCAAAGAAAGCTCCAGGTTCTCTGGTATTCCAGACGACTGTTTTATCTTAATAACAATAAAAAAAATTCTAGCGAGTAGTCACATCATATATCGTTGACGTATGAATGCGATACCAACGATGTATTAGTTGGCCATTGTATAAATATCAAGACGACGGATCAAGTAGACGAGTCTGAAGCTGCTTGGTCTGTTATCTTGATATTTATACAGTTTTATGGCCTCCTAATATATCGGTGGTATAACAAGGCGAGCAGAAACGAGAGACGGAAGGCAAATTCAACATTCTATATAGAGCTCCTTAAAAGAACCACAGTTTATTGAATACTTGTGGTATTTCAATAGAATTTTTTTATTTGTTAGTATTATAGAAGCGACGGTAAATACTTTACAAGCTTGAGATGTGACGTTATTGATACATCTATAGTCGTCACCACCGATATTAGAAGGCCCGACAAGTGATCAGGACGGAGCACGGAACAGGTGAGTTTGACCAATCAGACGCGGTTGGCTTCCCTTCTGGACCAATCATCTCACTCAGACAGACATTTGATATCCGCCATTTAGATATTTATACATCCAGTTGTGAGGCATTCAAATCAGTGGTGTTGCTATAAAACGTCGACGATACGTTAAATTTTTTTTTATTTAATAAAAATTAAAATAGATTTGGTATAACCTTTTCAAAAGAATGGATGTAAAATATTTTTTTGTTTTATGTCTTCCGTATATTCATATATTTATTAATTAGCAATATACATATAATCCCAGTGTATGATTCTATTGAATAGTAGTGGTAGTTATAGTCTATTTAATGCTATATGGAGGACATGTGACCGAATACGATTAACCGTAAAGCCTTCATGTCCAGTCAGCTCAGACTTTAGCCATGGTGAATCTTGCTTCAAATCCAATATACAACACCATCGATATTAACTTTAACAATTCAATTGTACTATAAAAACTGCACATTTTGGGATATCTTGTGATAATAAAAAAATATATTACATCAGCTTATGCCTAAAAGCAGCTTGTCTAAAGAATGAATGCTATTAATTAAAAATGTGTACCTATTCAACTTATAATAAAGCAATTACATGAGCCATTCAAATAACTACATACGGAATATTATTTACATTTTGTTCCATGGTTGATAACCGTAAAAATATAATATAAATATGTATATTAAATACATATTATATTATTGTATTATACTACAGTACCACTAAAGCTTTACGGGAAATCCCAATTCGTAATAATGATTATGGCAGCAATCTTCAGTTGGAACATGAAAGAGATACATGTAAGTATTGTAAAAAAAATTATAAAAAAATATAATAAAAATAAAAAAACAAGGGAAGAAGAAAAACATAAAAAAAGATATAAGGTGAACTTTAATACAGTAGTAGTAAATCAGTACAATATATTACAACAGCTACACAAAATTAATTGATAGAGATTGTTAATTTTTAGTGTCACAACGGATCGGGCCAACCCTGAAAGAAATAGTGCGACACTTTATTATCATTTTAACTAGTTTCAGAATCTCATCACCTAATTTTATAAAAAAATAGCTATTTGTTTCTCATTTTAAAATATTTGTAATTACATTATTGTTTATTTATTAAAAATATTTTTCAGATGCTTACAGCTCTGATCTTAAATATTAGTATTCTAATTGAATAATTATTTAAATATTAGATTATATAAATCGTCACTATGAATATTTTTTCTGTCAAATACAGACGAAGCCGCTGTAGCGTATTGAGCCTTGACACCTGTCAAAAATTTGAATAAGTTTATTCAATATCAATTTCGTCATTAATAAAACAATGTTAATTCATTTGATTTCAATACCAAACAATGGTCGGAATACTCAAAAGGGTGTTTGTTGGTTATAAAAGTTTTATAGGCTCAATAATATTTTTTACTCCCGTCCTATTGTTAAAAAATATCGCTTAACTTTGCCGCTTTAATTACTCATATCGTGTGTTATGATCTTTATTGTGATTAATTGTGGCGCTTTTATCATTATTTAATTCGTTAAAATGATATAAGATAATTAAATATATTCAACTTATCCATTGTAATATAGTTTATGTTCATGGTCTGTGTTTTATATATTACACAATAGATAGGGTCAAGATCTAGGATTAACGTGTATAGAAGAGACTCAATAAAAATGCTAATATATCTGGAAATGGCCTCTTTAAGGACTCCTCCTCTCCAAAGGCGAACTTGTCTTAAAGAAATGTCCACTCATCACATTACAAACCCCATGACTATAAAAGTATTATATATTTCAAATTTAAAATTCTAAAAATATTGTAAATGAAAGGTAATTTGCCTACTTATTAACAACTTCTTAGGTGTGATTTCCCAGTTGCATGTATCATTTATAATAAAAGTGGTTTTATATACAAAGAAAGGTTCTTATTGGTCAAAATCGATACACACCTAAAATTCATGTCTGGTAGCCCGATGATGTAATATGGCGCGGTTTTGTTCAACGCTCAATTTCGTTGCGGAGTTTATTGTTTTCCATACAACTCGATCCTCTCATTAAGGCGACGTATCAAGTTGGCAGTTAAACCACATGCTTGCTTGACTTTTTGATCGAAGCTGGAAATCTAATCTTTACAAACAGCTGTTTGTCCCTTTTGGACTACCGGGACTCGGGATCTTGTGGAGAGTATCGTCGTCGATGCGGACAATGAGACTCGTGGCGTGGAGTTTAAGACTCTTTTTTTTTTGTTACAATTATTACAAGTATTGGACGAATCTAACTTAAACAGCTAACTTAAATTAGTGCTAGCCTTAGTGCTACTACCAGAGTAGAGTCGGAATCTTCTTGACCAAGTGTGTCAGGTATTCTGTGTATCCTGTCTTTTAGACAAATCATCCCCAAGCATGCAGGGGTAACAAACCAGCTGTTACCCCAGCATGCGTTATAGGTAATATTTATTTTAATTTTATTATGTTTGGGATTTACATTTGATTAGTGATTAACAACATAAATTATACAGCAATATCAAATTAATTAATTAAATTATAGTTGTATCCAATTGAAGTAATATTAATGATACTATACAATTCATCTCTTATATTAATTTATACAATACAATAACATCTAATCTTATTGTTTACCATATAATTAGTTCAAACGATAGACACACTTCCAATAATACATAATATCGATTTAACAATAATTACAATAAAATAAAATATTATAAATATATTGAGCGGCACACAACACAGCCAACCGGGCATGGCGTGAGGAAATTTGACCAATGATAAACTTTCACACTACATAAATATCAAATCACATGCTTGCAATACAAGATCTACAAATATAATAAATAAAATTTAGATCCAAGTAGATAAGACCTTTTATAAATGTTGCTATTTATTTATGCAATGCACTGTTTTGTTACATTCCAATAAGGCAACACTTCTTGACTATCAGCAAAGGTAGGTTTTACTTTCGTATATATTACTTACACAGCAAAGTGATAATGATAAGGCGTGTCTAAAGCTTGACATTTGCTCTACAAATAAGATAAACATATGAAATGACAAGTAAGTAAGTGTAAAATGTTGCCAGATGCCAAACTGTCAAAATAATTACTATGGAAATCTATAATATATACACAGACTAGGTTGTGTTTAATATTTATTTCGATATAATAATAATTATTAAGTACTATTGTGAAACCTTGGGCGTTATAAATGTTGTTCGATAATTTAAATTATACATATATATATATATATATATTATAAGTAAAATTGGTGAAAAAAATTCGATATCTATATCTATATAATTTTTTAAAATGAAATGACTTTATCATCCCCTTTTTAAAAAACTAAGTATCTAAATAATATGGATTATTTAATACAATTGAGACGCCACTGTTATCACACAAAGGGATGACGAGGTGCAGTTAAGGCGTTGATTGTGGACACTTTATGTTTCTATTGTATAAATTTGGAGCTATAAAGTGGGGTGTTGGGTGGTGATGTGGACTCTTTTTACGATCTTGACCATATCTAGACTTAGTATCGAGTCGTGGCCAGTATAGTAAGTAGGAAATCACGATCCAAATTGCCAATTGATCTCACCACCGAATACCAGTAATGGCGGACATCACTACTTCACCCCTCACCCTTAAATTCAAGCTGACGTATGACTTCTTATATAAAATATACATATTTTCTGCAATTATTCTGTTACGTAAAGGACTTTTTTGTTGGCGGTCGAGGTGTGAAACTTATTGGCGAGAATAAAATTCGTCCAAGTTGAGTTCAGGAGCCAATTCCATAAAATTGGAATCGTAAATTCGAAGGGGCTGTCGAAATGGTGGGACTTGCACTTGGCAAAACTGACCTCAACCTATTATACCTTCTTACATAGTAACACTCTCTCTTTTAACTTTGAATTAAATTTGCCATGTTAAGTCTTACATATAATATTAAATTACATGTGATAAAACATCTTTTAATTTGTTAAAATACAATTTCTTCTTTCTAATAGATCAGGGAATAAGGAGCGTAGCACAATTATTTCGTCGATTATTATTTTTATTTATAAATACATATATTATTATAACATACTGCAGTACCACTAGAGCATTACGAGGGATCCCAAGTCGCAGTAATGATAGTGCAGCACTCGACAATTATTTATGACTGGGAGATCGGGAATAATATTGATGAATAATATCCAAAATATATTGTCTTGATCTAGGTTTACTCTGATATCCTGGATTGTAAGGCATACATTATAACTAATACGATTATAAATTCAGGCAGAGCCGTCCTGTCGGTGTCCTGTGTAACTAGTAATTTTTCTCAAAAATTACATAGGTTAATTTCTAAATAAAAATAAAAAAAATTACTCGTTGTTTTTACTTGTTTCTTGAGTGCTACTACGAAAAATAACAAAATCTATTTTCTACTGTCAAAATTCGTATCTATCGATATTTTTATTTGTTATATATTTTGTACGTTTTCCGATATAAATGGTGGACTTTTAATCAGTGAAAATATTTTAGGGGGGTTGAGTTTCTCGTAAGCTTTCTTATTCCCCTTCATTATGAATAAAACAATAATTAAAATTTTTGAGTGGTTTGTAAACAAAATATTTTTACTTAATCTATATATAAGCTCTTCTCTTAGACTATAGGTATATAACAGGTTTCTCTAAAATATTTGGAGTTGATTTGAAAATGATAATATTATATTACGGAATGTATCTTCTTGTATTATATTATTTATACGTTTATAAGGCTTGGTGATTTTTCATAAGGGTTGTATATACAAATTGAGCAAACAAGGGTGTGACTGGTCAAGCAAAGAAATAAATCAACATTTGCTTGGTAAATATTGTGACTTTATGACAAGCATTGGAGTCTAGAAGTGTATAATATTGCATTGAAACTATTTTAATTAGTAAATGGAGAAAATAATCTCTTCTGGTGACTAGCATTAAATGATCGAAACCAAAATGAATCCATTGTTCGCTGGTTGTAAAATTATAATTTCATTTGTAGTAAATTCAGAGCGATTGGAGTGAAAATTATATTATTGAAATCATGAAAGCGTTCATTCAAAAGGATTCTCTTATCTATTTCGAGACTCGTTCGCTTTCGAAAAGTCTTCTCTATTATTCGTAATCCATATTGATTGATTATATCTCATAATTATAGGTGTCATAATAACATGAAAATCGATAATAATAATATGAAGGTTCACATTTGAAGCCCGCTATATATCAATCAGGATTAAGAGATCAAGGCTCTATTGAGGTTCATGAAGGCTCCTCTAAAACATATATTTATTATAGAACCTAGGCATTGAAGTATCACTATTTATATAAATTTAATTTTTGATCAGATATGATAGCAATAAAAGGCATTTTGACGGGTGGCTGCACATAACATTAATATGTATAGATAAGATAGAGCCTGAATTACTACAACCCTCCCTAATATTTGGGTATCGAACCCTGTTACCACAATATACGAGTATGTGGGGTGAAGTGCATAAACGATCCACAATCTTACAACCGAACAATAAATCAATTCTTTGCCTGATTTTATCAGATTATATGCAATTAAATTTTAATAAAAAAAATTTTGACAAAACTTTTTCTTATCTGTATAGTCACAAGTACCGCTCTAATAACAAAAATAGTTTTGGGTATATAGTAAAATTGTTTTGTGTAATAATATAACTGAAAACTAGATATTAAAATAAATACATATGTTTATTGTTCAGCAAATAAAGAGATTTTGATTGACTGGTTAAAGGTTTTATTTAAATTATTCTTCATATTCATATATAACAATTATTAGTATAGTATTTTATTTAGTTGTTTAAATAACCAGCTGCACATTATTTATTAAATATTTTATGTGAACTATGATAATATACACATTTTGTAATACATATTGATTTAAAACGTTTTTATTAAATAAAAATTTACAATATTGTGTAAGAGTAAACATGTAGAAATATATTTTCGAAATTTATCAAAAACCCATATTCGGTGATACACAATTAATTTGGTTAAATGGCTTAAACCAGAAGTTTTATTAATATTTTTTAGTCTGCTGCTTTAGTAATATTTAAAAAAATCAATCAAATAAATGATGATAACATTGAATGCTATTTTCAGTGGCTACATAATGCAGACTTCAATAATATTAGACTAACTGGTAATGAAAAACTGCTGAAATGGATGCAACTTTGATGATTATCCATTCGTAATGAAAGAAGAAGGGGAGACAATGGCTTCAATATGAAGTGAAAGCAATAAAAAGTGTGATGTGTCCTGAAATCTTCTTTGGTAACAATTTCACACAAATTGGATTGGGAGCTGTCGTCACTTTATATGACCTTTTGCTCATCAACTACTCTCTATACTTGTATACTTTTAGCAAAAACTATCTTAAAGTTCAGCTGAGGTTATGCATTTTGAAAATATTTACCAGCAGCGGGACAAAACACAAATAAAATATTGGAACTAATAGTACGAAAAAGGTCGGGTCGACGCATAAAAAATGTCCTTGTCCCCATATTTCCACCTGTATTCGGGGTGGAAGAAACCCTTGTTGGATATTGCAAGGGTTAACAATAAATCCAACAAATGGTCTTGAACAGATCCTCCTTAAAAAACCACTAAGCGTACAAAACGGATAACCGGCGGTTTTGACTTTTTACGATTATGAACAATGCGAACGGTGAAACGTGACTAAAATATTATAAACAAAGATTAGCAGAGAAAATTTGATTAAAATTCTGATAATTTATTATCCAAACATTGAAGAATAGACGTGTATTGTCAAGGGGGTATCCCAAACCTATATAAAAAGGATTTCCTAAGAGAGAAATTATATCTATTTATCTTATTGTAATCAACGAGACTGCTGCTAATACATTATTAAAATTAATCTTAATCACCATTATCTATAATTTGATCTAAAGTTTTGCTCTATTTGCGTGTTTCTCACAGAATTACCTCACTATTCTGACATTTATAATCAATTTCTGATTTGACTGTCTGTGACAATTTATAACAAGAGCATATTGGATTAATTATATTTGATTATTTGTAAAATATTATTTACAAAACAATGTAAAGATGATTTGATTTGAATGAACTATTTTGTTAGTCACAATATGGACATGTTGTATTATCAATAATAACATTCAAAATGTAATCCGCGTGCTTTCAAAAAGAACAAGGCATGTGTTCATAATACCAGTTATAATTAACAATTATTGATTAATATCGTTTTAAATTAAATATTTTTATATAAAAGGAATGAAGTAAGAACATTGAATTCTACAATAAAATAAGACGTGTAGTTCTGATTGCATTACGCAGGCGCAATATTTATTTTGAAAGCTTGAGTCTTGAACAAACTATTACATAATTTAATAATGTATTAAGATTAAAATTATATCCATTCTGTACAGCTATTAAACGAAATTAGGACTATCCATTTAATTTTTTATTTATTTATTTATGCTCCGAGGAGTATTTTATAAATATTATTCCCGATCTCCCAGTCGTAATAACCGATCAAATCAATTTAAAAATTCTTGACTTGAGTGGGATTTGAACCCATGACCACAGTATTTGTAGCCAGGCTTCTTATCCCTTGAGCTATTACGCTGGTTAATATATTAATCATTAATTATTTTCATAAAACTATAGTTTTTAGTAGGTATTTTCAGATGATGTAAAGTTCAATTTACGTATGTAAAATTAAAGAGATTATATTGTAAGGAATATACATATATACTCAACAAAATATATATATATATAAATATATATCTACCTCTTCTAACATATATATATATATATATAAATATATATATATATATATATATATATATATATATATATATATATACTCTATATATATATATAAATATAGTTTTTTTTCTCTGTGTCGAATGTTTTGTGCCTTGTAAAGAGGTTGGTTATTTTTAATATTTTTATTATTATTATTAAAGCCAGTTTACTAATAATAAACGATTGAATCGAATAATAAATGATTTTGATGTGTCAAAGTGTCGATGAAACAAGGAGGCCCTCCAACTGTCGATCCTTTGAAAATGTCACGGATATAACTTGGTCCTTTGTTTGTCAAAGGCATTGTTATAATTTGTACGTGAACTGTTAATTCAATACAACCAAATTACAGATGAAGGCAGTTCTGTCACCGACACTGGAGGTTCGAAAAACTTTATATATCTATCTCCCATAGAATATTGTGATCTTAAGGAGTAAAGAGCTAAATATATACTGGCTGCTTCACAATGGGTTATGTTATGATGTGTCCTGCACAAATATTATTCCAAACTCAGCGCCGACCTATCTCCGCATTTTAAATGCTTTTCTACTAACATTTATCATATAAATAATAATATACATATTACAATATTCTGTATAAATTACCAATACATATTTATTTCATCATTCAACATACCGACTACTAATACTACAAATAATATTAAATATTATTAATAATTAAAATATTGGATAGAATCTTTTATCGGGTAAGACAATATAATATAAGCTTCAATGGGCATTTCCAATGTATTTATGTAAAATGCTATTTATTTATGCATATTTTCTATTAATTTATATAAAATAAATGTTTTTTTACGTTTCGTGCCTATCTGGCAAACACTGATGGGATGTTTGAAAATCGTTTATGTATTTTTTTTTATTTATTTATTTCCATATAAACGCTCAGAAGAGCTTTTTTATAGACAAAACAATAGTAATAAAAAAGGTAAACAAAAATAAAATGTACGCTAACACATAATATATATATATGTATATATATATATAATATACCAATAGCCAACATATATATATATATATATATATATATATATATATATATATATAAAATACCATAATTTTATAAAAAATGTTTGTATAAAATGTATTAATAGAATGTATATAAAAAAATAAAGTAAGGTTTATGAAGAAATAATATAAGTGTTGCTATATAAGGTCACTCCTATTGAAAAAAAAACAATTAAAAAAATTCTAGCTGGCAAGATATT
Source organism: Agraylea sexmaculata (assembly GCA_022606485.1). Lineage (NCBI taxonomy): Eukaryota > Metazoa > Arthropoda > Insecta > Trichoptera > Hydroptilidae > Agraylea > Agraylea sexmaculata. Next base: position 27,211 of record JAGTTH010000451.1, read on the forward strand.
AAAATATTTATAATATCCAGACATCGATACAAAGAAAACCACATCCTGCACTTAATACAATTTAATAAAATTTCAATCTAGTTGAGTCAATGGCTGATTAATAATTGTATGTGTATAGTGATTATTTATGAATGTATTAAATACAAAATAGTAATACGGTGTTTCAATGTAGAGGAGAGACGACCATAAAAGGTTTTAGTGGCTCCAGCAACGCAGTTTCACCCCATAGCCGCAAACAATAAACGCTATTATTTGATAGGGTGGATCATCCCCTACTTTGACGAGGGACTATATCCAACATACTACAGCTTCAACTTCTCATATTCTTGATTGACATCCGTTTTATTGTACGGAACATTCGTCCACATAAATACGCACGCTTCGATACTTCGATTTATCATACCCGTCATCGTCAAAGGGAACTAAACCACATAAAAACAAATAAATCATCTCAATTATGCCTGAGAATATTTGTGCTTTTTTAATTAATTTATTATAGAAATTTCCTCAAATTATTAATTAGCGCAGCAGAATATAACACTTGTTGTTGACAAAATATATTGAATTTAATTAAAAAATAATATCTGTATTTTATAAACAATTGTGTTGGTTATATTTAAGATTTTATGTGTTTTGGGCGGTGACTAATCAAGGCCGTTTGCAGTATTTGACTGATTTCTCTCTTGATTTTTATAAACAAATTATAAACAAATGAATGTAAGCATAGGTAAGTTTTTATGTACTTGAAATATATATTGTTGATCGTGTTGACTTCTGGGTGGAGTTCTATATTAATGTTATATTTTTATAAAAAGTCATTTTCACAATAAAAAATATATTTTATGTAGAATTCTTCCCAGAAACTAACACGATAAACAATGTATACAACATGTCTTTAATTCAACTTAAACCATTTTAAAGGCTTTTATGTAATTCCAATACGATCTTTAAAAAAATAGACTAAAACTAAGACTAAGATTTTTTTCGTATAAAAAAATAATTTAATAATAATAATCGTTTTTCCGATTCTTTTTCACAAAAATCGATCATTAGCCGGAAATTTTTAGTATTTCTTTTTTGACAAAAAAATGTCATTCGAAATGCGAATCCCGGGTTTTTTCCGACAAAACAACGCTAAACAATTGGAAATTTCCGCAAAAAGTCTAAATTTGTTAGTCGATTTTTGATTTTGAATCGTTTTAGAAAATTATGAAAAATAATTCATTTATTAATTCATACAATACTCACTTGTGATAAATATTTTTTTTCTTCAATTTAAAATATATCAATGCATTGATTCTATTCATTGTTTTTCATATTTGTATAACAAATATTAACTTCTAGATATACGCAGAGACGAACTTATTAACCGCAATATGTTGTAAAATAAATTATAGTTTTGAAGCGTGTCTTATGTTTGACATTTACCCATTTATCATAATACAATGGAACACAAAATTAATAAACTAAGTCTCCCGCGTGCGTTACTTAAATGAAAACATACATGATTTTAGAAAATACAAACATTTACAATGTTTTTTTTTGTGTGGCATATTGCTTGGTGAAAATAGTATTTATTTAAATATAGTTGTGTTATGAAATCAATGTATTTAGTAGTGAAATGTTCGTCATTCTAAGTGAAAATGCAGCAGCAGGGCGACTGAGGGTGCAGTTGTTAGTTGGAAATAGCATGGAGTGGTTTTTATTATTGGCGGACATTTTTCCTAGACTACGGGTCATTAAGACCACATGTGTCTCTTGTCTATCTCTTCTTTATATATATTAAACTTTATTGTGTTTTGCACAAAGCCTTTATTCTCACAACCAACATTTAAAATTGTTCAACCGAATCGATTATAATAGACTCCCTGAAACATACACCTGGAGGTTATATTTTGTAGCTTAGAATAAATGATATGCTTTATCATATTCTTTATTAAAAAAAAACATTAAGATTATTAAAAATATATATATATAAACACATTATACAAGTGCATTGACCGATTGATTGTATTTAAAATAATTCCATTGCTAAGGTAATTCGAGGTGTGTCTGAGAATCAATAATGTGAATTTAATCCAAGCCATGCATTAATTTTATAATTTTTTCGAGGATAAATTAATCGGATCCTCCAAAATATTATTTTTTACGCTCCAGAAGACTTTTTGAGATGGTTTTAATATCTGTCAGTGATCTTAACTATTACTTATTACTAGTTACACAGGTCATCGACAGAGCGGCTCTACTCCACTTAATGATTGCTTCAGTATTTATCTTAAAATCAAGGAAATATGAGTAAACCTAGATCAAGACGATCAATTGGGTTTTAATTAATAATATTCCCGTTCTCCAAGTCGTAATAACCGATTAAATCATGTTATTGACCCATGACCACAGTATTTGTAGCAGTGCCTTATCCACTGAGCTATTTTTTTATTATTAAGAAAACAGTCATCTGAAATACCAGAGAACCTACATCTCCGATGGGGGTTTTTTCTGAGGGTTTTTTTAGACACAAAAACGTATTAATTGTTTGTCGGTGATTTTAACTATTACTATTATGGTTACACAGGTCACCGACTTAATCAGTGTTTACCTTAAAATCCAGGAAACCAGAGTAAACCTGGATCAAGACGATCGATCAGGATTTTATTAATAAAATTCTCGTTCTCCCAGTCGTAATAACCGATCAAATCAATTAAAAAAATCTTGACATGAGCGGGATTTAAACGTATGACCACAGAATTTGTAGCCACGCTTCCTATCCCCTGAGCTAATACGCTGGTTACTACGCTTTTTACTACTGTGAATAAAAGGATTTATACCTATAGAAGTAGGAAGAGTGCAAGGAATGAAAATAAGTACATATATGAAAATATTAATGACTTAGTTAATACGAATGAATGGAAAATATATACGATTAATTAAGTATACATTGGTACCTTACTATATACATTTTAATATTATATTTTTTCAGGATGATTTCATTAAATTGTAGGAGTCAACATTCTCGCTTCTTTGTGTGTATCATTTTTTCTTCTTATTTGAGGAGTATTCAAGGATCTCCCATATTAGTTGGCAAGGCGAGGAATAGCCGAAGCCAGACGAAGGCAGAATAGCACCATGTTTCCCTGCACCTAATGGAAATTTGTTTTTATTGAGTCGAATAAATTTAATTATTCGGAAGAGACGACTAGACGACACGGGTCGATATAATAGAAATACCCTACACTATATAAAAGGGGACTCACTCGTTCATATAACTCTACGTAGGAATGCGCTTTACGATCATACAATACACTTTACAACATATTATTTTTCATATTTATTTGATTATAATTTTTATTTATGATACATTCTGAAACCAAAAGGGGGACTTATCCCTGTGTCTTGGAGGATACCTAATATTATATTTTTTATTAAATTTAACGACGATTCAGACTATAGCGACAACGATACTAAAGAGTCGCGTCGCATCAACCTAACCTAACCTAACCTAACTATTACATAACCTAACATAACTATTATTTATTTTATATGTTTGTAGAGCAAATTTCATACTTTAGACATGGTCGTAAGTCACACTTTCTGCGCCTGTGTATAGATAAATTTCACTGTTACCAGGTGGAAGAATAATATTTCATGTAATTATTTTACTACAATTAATAAATATCAAAAATCTCGAAACGGCTATTTTAATGATAATATTACTAACCATATTTCAAAATAATATTAGAGATATTTAATAATGCATTATAAATGATATTTCTTAAAAAACAGTATTAATCGGGAGACTCCCTTTTTAAATATTGTGATGAGTGTTGTCATCATATGAAAACAGTATTATATTATTTTATTTACAATTTACTTTCTTCTGAATGACAAAATAAACAACTTATTACCGTCCTATTAAAAAAACCAAGTAGAATATCAAAAATCATTAACAAATTGAACATTTCAATTAAAATGACCCTAGTATTTATATAATAGCCCGGGGGATAAGATTAATGGCTACAAATACTGTGGTTATGGGTTCAAACCACGCTCAAGTCATAAATTTTTTAAGTGATTTGATCGGTTATTACGACTGGAAGATCGCGAATAATAATATGCCATCGTCTTGATCCAGGTTTACTCTGATTTCTTGTATTGTAAGGTAAATACTGATTATTAAGTCGGTGACCTGTGTAACTAGTAATAGTTAAGATCACCGACAGACAATTAACACGTTGTTTTTTGTTAGTTAATGCCTCGCCTTTGGTTAGGATCATTACTTAAAGATTGGTATTTATTCTACACAAATAAGAAACAAAAAATAAAGTAAGATTGGTCTCTTCCTTTATTTCTTACATAAATTTAAATCTCATTTCTATAACGCATATACAATTTTTAACATGAACTTACAGTTTGTAATCACAATTTATTGGATTGGACAAATAATAACATATTCAATCTGTCCCTCCGTATGTTTACGAAGATCATGCACATGTTTCTATTTAAATTAAATTAATATCTTTATATTTTATCATATTTTTTATGTTTCATCTTGTTTTGTTTTCATGTTCAACTTACGAGTGCTGCAATATGGCTTGGGATCACCCATAATGCTCTAGTGGTACTGCAGTATGCTATAATAATAATAATATGTATTTATAAATAAACAAATAAATATTTCATTGTCTCAAACTCTCTCAAAAACTGCGAGCAATCTCTCACCGTATTGTGTCATTGACGCGACGTTGTAGAGTCACTATTTATCTCTAGTGTGAATTATGTTATGCGTAATTAATTTCGAGGAAATGTGCAAAAGATGAGTAATTTGATTTGTGAGTAAAAAATAATAAATGTGTCGTATATTTGCATAAGCATGAATATCCTCCCTCGGATATTTCTTTTGGCTATAAAAAGGCTGTTGTTATAAATATTCATATATGTGTTAGAGGAAGCGGAACAACTTCGAGGGCGATGACAAACAACTAAGTTACACACTCTTCCCATCCTTTCTGCTATTTTATTTCAAAGCGTGAAAACACTTCTGTATGGAAGTCCACTTCTCTGGCAAAAAGTTACTAACCATTTTTAAAGTTGGCCTTAACTGGGACATATAAATAATTTATATACATACAGTGTACACTAGGATAAGAAGTTAATTCAATACAGCTTGAGATTGCACGCAGATGAGTCTATAAAATCATTTAAACTATTACACGACTGATAATAATAAATATACCATACGATCCAGGTAATTAGAATAAACCCTTATCGGGACGATCCATATGAGTTATTATAAAAATTTTGCAACCAATAGCCATTCGATTTTTTTGTTTTTATTTTTAGGAAGGATTTAAACCCATCTAAGTATTTTTAGCAATGCTTTTGTCATAAAATGAATACATTCGAAATGTCCAAATTAATTGGTTAATTTTTATTTTATTTTTCAACTAAATAGTCTATGATAACCAGCATAATAGCTCAGGGATATGACGCGTTGCTACAAATACTATGGTCATGGGTTGAAATCCTGATCAAGTAAAAAAATGATTCGATCGCCTTGATCCAGGCTAACTCTGATTTCCTGGATTATACAATTATAAAGTCGGTGCCTTGTGTAACTAAAAATATTAAACTTAAGATCACCGGCAGACAAAGAATTAACACGGTATTTTGTCTAAAAAAACAAAATTTGTAAAAACCTTCTCACAAAACCCCTCGGGCGTGTATAAATAAATAAAAGACTAATAAGAGATATTATTTTGATCTGGAATTTTTGCAAGGGTAGTTTTAAAATATTATTTTCGATAGAAATCGGATATTAATACTCTTTCTAGACACACTCTCAATAAAATCATCGTAGTCTTTTTCTAATAAAATCATCGCATCAGCATTATGTATATACGGGATCATTTTTTTTTAATGTATCTTCAATATTTGTATTTGAAAACAAGTAAACCTTAGTTAAACCGTACCTCTGGCAGAATATCGAAGATAATATCGGTGATTGGGCGAAACATGGTTTTATAATTAGTCAATGTTGTAATCTGAAGATTATCAGAAGCTGGGCAAGTTGAATCTGAATTATATGGACGTTGTGCCTAAGAAAACAACTCTGGGCTGGACAATATTTGGTTTAAATTACAATAGAGCCTTGCCTGAAATAACACCACAGTCGACCATACGTAATATTCTACAAGCATATATTTTATTATATAATATTACCCAATGTCAACAACTAACATCATTTGTAAATATTTACACCGGTCCCTCCGATATTATATCTTTTTTATACACAACACTACAAACTATGCCAAGCGGATCAGGTCAAATTAAATTTCATAAGCTTGTTAGAACGGATTTTTTTTCAAATCGAGTAAAAACTTATATTCTAAAATTTTGCATGGTAAATCGAATATTTTCACCGTACTGCTGCCCATTTTATTAAACTGCAGATTCGGCAAACATGCATTTTTGGAAAATATGAATATCTGAGGCCTGTTTGTGTCGACGACGTGTGCAGAATTGGAGCAATATTTCTACTCAGATTGGATATTTTGAAGGAGAAGCCTTCTTCATATTCAATATTATACAAGCATAATATGAAGTTTACACAAAAAAAATATCATAACTTTCAATCCGCGTATGTGTTCTGCGTAATATTGATTCGACCATGAAATGCCGGTTTCGTGATTTGAATACTTTTTGATGGGTGATGAAAAATAGACACTCTTTATATGTGAGCCTAGTCTGAAAATAAACACGGATGTTTGTTAATAATATCAAGGGTTTTCCTCTGTGTGTTTATTTTGCTAAGATTTCTCGGAAACTCGACGGCCCTGCAATATAAGTTTTTTTTTTTTAATATAAATATAGAAATTCTTTCAGGCTCTTTTACTTGTTAATGTAAATGTATTTGTCCCCGATGATCTTTAGTATTGAAGTGAACTTTGTATGGGTTGTGAAAGAGAATTCTTTCTCCCTTGGTCCTCGTTAGTTCCAAGTACTCTTTCTCTACTATACACTATTTCACACACTATAATATTTTTTTTTCAATGAAAAACGATTCATTTATCAGAGTATTCATTTAGAAAGAAGTTGAGCATATTTTTTCTACAATTTTTTAGATGTTTAGAACCAAGGATTTTATTTACTCGAGTATATAAAAAATGTAAAAACGTATACATATTCATCTTATACAGGGTGGACTTAGGTGGGATAGTAGGGTATCTCATAAATAAGTGAAAACAATTTAATATTTAAAAAAAAACTATTCCTTCATTCAATGCTTATTTAACAAACTTAACAGAAACGGTTAATTTCAATTTGTCGAACTTGATTCTTTTTTTAATTCTTTTCTTCTTGTAGTTTTCTACGAGAGATTTATAATTATGTATTTTTAAAATTATCACTTATTGATGCGATTCCATAATACCCCTAATATATTATCAGAATAATTCATTATTACTTAAGTATGTACATAGAAAATAATTTCTTTTGCATATAAATAGATATTTGTAGAAAAAAGTTACATACAATCAAAGAAAAGTCAAGCGTGGGTGATTTCCGACTTATTTAAAGAACAACCACTGTACTTATATTAAATATGTGACATAACAACCGCTTTTTTCTCTATGGAATCTCTTCAGTTTGTTATCGCAGATTTAATTTCACAGTATGTATAAAATTACATACAAGAAATCAATAATTTGCGCATAATAATCTTCAAAGTGTTCATGTTTACTCGTCGTATGTCGCAATAATAAAATATTAAAGTTTGCCAACAAATCACATTTGAATGGTGTCAACTCTCCCAATAAAATTTATTGGCCCGAGAGAAAATGTATTCTTTGATTATAAAATGTGTATTTTTCATATTTCCAAACAATGAATTATTATTTATAGAATTCTCTATATCTTATTTTTGCCATAGTTCGCTCCTCTGACGTGTGCAAAAAATTGGCAACGTTGAAAATTGTCCGAAAAGTTTTTAATACTCTTCCGTTGTTTCTGTGTTTTATCCTTGTGGGTATATCAAAATATCTTATTTGTCATCAAAAATACACAATTGTCATTCTCTTTTGTTTTCCGTTGCTTTGTTTATAGCAGATTCTCAAAAAAAAGTCGCCATATTAAATGTGCGAGAGTCCGGAAATTTATCATAAAAGCGTCTTCATTTTTTCGCAGAAAATCAATATATTTGTGGAGAGATCTTTTATATACCTATTAAAAATTCACCTATATCCTTACCAATAATTTTTGCTGGTTATGAACTTTTTTCCCATACATTGGTAATAGTTTTATTTTATTTCGATGAAATTAAATTATTACGGTGGAATTGTAGATTCACGTAAATCAATTATAGTCAATTTAATGAAAATGGTATATGAATTTAAATTATGCAGCAGCAAGAATAAAATAAGCAGGATAATTAAAAAATATTATATTTGCATTTAGTAAATTCAACTTTTTATTTATTGTTAAAAGCTACACATTGAATTGTTAAATTTAATTATTAATTAATTATCAAACTTTTCTATTGGAATTCTTTTACACAAAATTATTTTTCGACGACAGCAAAGGCAAACACTTACTGTTTAAAAAGTATTAAAGGCTAACAGTTTATTAAAGGAAACCAGGAAATCTGTGGGTTAAAAGGGTTAAAATTAAGATGTCGTATGACTTCATTAACTAACCATAAAAAGAATAGTCGTAAAGAAAGAGAGTAGTCTGACCGATAAAGTGTAATCTATGGGAGTCTAAAAAGACATTGAATCATTTATCCAAAGAGGACACAAAAAATAAAAAGTATAAAAAGTCCACCTTGGCCGTCGAACATCACCAAAAACTAATTTAACTTTCCAACAGACTTACTGAAAAACAACGTATGCGGCAAACTCGCCTCTTTCAACCTGATTAATAAATTTTCCAGTATATCGATATGGTCAAACAATATTGTAAGTCAAATTTACTATCTTAATCGTGATAAAAAATAATCCTTAATTCATTGCAATAAATATATTTAATATATTAGCAGTTTCATTTTAAACTATGAAATATTAAATTAAATGCATATGAGGTAATATTTTATAAGCGTGGCTATATCAATTATTTATTAATAGAAGAAATATATTTTCGTTTTTTTGAATAAATGTTATTTTGAAACCAATTCACCTACATAATATTTTTTTATAAACCTTCTTATCTATTACATGAGAATCAATAAAATAATATATGACATAAAAATATGCAATTTTTTTTTCCATTTTATTATATTTTTCAATTAATTTAACGATGTTTTATGCTTTTTTAATTATATCAATGCTGTATTTTGGATACTTAGTGTAATTTTTTTATATGTCAATTAGTGGCGTAATTTTGTGTCAATTATTGGTGACGCATGTCAATTACTGGAGAAATTTGACAAATTTCCCAAGGTTTCTTAATTTAAAAAAAGGATTAAATCGTTTATAATCGCATCAATATGAAAAGTATTTGGTGTTCTTTGATAAGGTCCTATATTATCTTTAGAAGTGTCAAAGTCAAATGCAATTGTAAAATATAATTAAAAAAAAATAACTGTGTATTTAATTTAATTAAATTTGATTTTTTAATTCATAATTTAAACATCCTTTTGATTATTAATTAAAAATACCAAAAGCGAACATTTATTTCCTCGAAACATATTTGATTTTATTTGTGTTAAAATGATTTAAAAAATACTAAAAATGTAAGCAAATCATTCAACTTAGCTTAAACATTATTGTATAATATGTTGATACACAATCTCGTAGGGATTCACATAGCAAAGTAAACATTTTTAATTAATCCCGCAGCCATCGGCTTTGTTTTTTCTTCATTTCATTTTCAAGTTTCTGAAAAGTTAAACCTGAAAAGTTTTAATTGTCGCCGTGTGTCCGTTTGAAACATTAGCAGATTTTTCTTTACACGTGAACTTTCATCGTCGAGGCGAAACAGTTACAATTCTCCTACTAGACAGTGTCTTTACTTAGAACTTTTTTATTCAGCTTAAACTTAACTCCGACACTCATTTCTATCTTGGGAATATTTACACGAATGCTTTCATACACGCCGTGATTAAATATTATTGAAATAGCTACACTTTATTATTAATCAAGCGGGTATACTCGGAAAACCTCCATTCAAGAAATACTCATATGAGACGGAATATGCAATTTCAATATAGAAATGTTTAGTTTACTCTCAAACCGCATGAATATGAATAGACCTTCTTGGATTAGCTCCTTTTGATTTCGAGTGAATAATATTATATGAAATCTTGATTTTTATTATATATTAGATGTGATGTTTGATAATAAAGGGGGGTGAGTGAAGGAACCCATTTATCGAGGGTGTAAAAACAAAAATGGGGTGTTTGGTATATTTTTGGCAGTTATTAGAAGATTACCTCCTTATCTGAGTCTGCCAACTTTTATATGTTGTAAGCTTAAGCCAGATTCCAGTATTGATGGAGCTTAGCTTTGCTCTTCTCTACCCGCATTATCGATTAATATTTTATATGGTAAAATATTTATACGTACGTGCCCTGTAAAAAGTATTAAAAAACAAAATCAAATTATCGGAACACAATTTTATAGCAGATCGGATATTAAGACAAGCCTTCAATTATATCAATCAGTTGCTTGAATATTAAATATTTTATGTAAACGAAAAAAAAATCAAACAAACTACACAAATACGAGATTAATAAATTACAAACGTACCTTTGGTGTATTTTAAAGGGTATCTAAGAGAAGTTCTTTATTGAATTTTACATATTTTCGCAGTGGCATCGCGAGATGAAATGTTCATTGTAATTTGGGACCGCAACTTTGGTGAAGGGAGTCTTATTAAATTTTAAAAATGAAAAGCGAGTTACAAACACGAATTTCATTTTACACATTTAATTAGTTTACAAGAAAACAGACTTTTTGTGTTCTCGAAAACTTCCTCGCTGGAAATTTACCCCCCGCTGCCAAACTGAGATGCTTTCATCTCAAGGTTCCGCCATTTCATCCCCTTACATTGATTCATTAATTCAATTTTTGAAAAGTACGCTGTGCACCCAATTAAAAAAATCATCAGATAATTTGTCACCTGTTTGTTTTTCTTGGTAAAAGTATAACCAAATTTCGTTAGTTGCAAGATGCGATTAAAATTCTATTTCGAATAGAATTTGGAAGCACACTTTTTAAATTTTCCATTCCCAGTAAATAGGCCTTTCTGACATCTCCAAAATAACTCTGAACCAGATTTTTTTATTATTATATACATACAACTATTTCAAGATGGACTTTTAATCATTGAAAATAATACTTTAGAGAGGAGTCAGGGTATCCCAAAATTATTACAAATGAAATATTATTTTATTAACTAATTTCACAGTTTGGGTGTCCTGTTAGTGGTTACCATATTTTAAGTTCATTTCATTTTAATTTGAATGTCTAAAACTTGCATAACATTTAAACTGTATTAAATTATTTAAATATATTTTTCTAATATTTTGATATAAGCGACACAATATATTTATTAAATAAACCTACATCATGAAAAATATCACTAGAGATATGTTAAATGATTTAAAATTTTCTTTAAAATGCAATATTTCATTTGTGTTATTCAAACCCTTTGCTTATATTTAATCAAAATTTTATATTTATAAACAACCAATTGATTAAACGAAATATGTAGATTCAAAGTGTGCCAGATAATATTTTTTAATTGACATAAAATTACTTAAGGTAAGATTTTCTAACGTTAATATTCGAATTTGATTTTAATTTGTCAATAACCTACCAAGACAAAATATATTGAAGACATAAGCAGAAAAACAGCAGATGTCCAAATAAAATTAAAATTATTTCATAGCACAAATAAATAATAATATTAATAACCGATGATTATACAGTTTTCAATACATTGTTATATAAAAATGATGATATTTTTAGTCTTTCTTGATAAGTTTAATGACTGTTTAAAATAATTAACTGTTTTTTTTCCTCCAAGGTCTTCTATTTAAAGCTTTAAAGTCATCTGAATGGGATTACGTTGAGAATAGTTGACAGTAATCCTGTTCAATGGTATGTATTTGAAGGTGCGTCATGTAAGTTATTAAATAATTAATCTTTGAACTATGTGCATATACAGAAGATACTCAATGGATAAATCCCAGATGTTTAGAGTTTATTGGAATTTTAAAGGACTTGTGATAATATAATGAAGTGCCTTATGGTTGTTGGGTATTTCGCATGATCGGCAATTTCATCTCCGAACTGTTTTGATAATAAACCCGCCACAGTCGCTGTTTTTACGCCCGCCTGCACGCAAATTTATTTTGCAATTTTTCTCCACAGGAAAACCACCGCCACCCCCATTCACCCTGTCGCCACCCCTTAAACCTTCGACCCTCTTCTGCTCATACTCCTGCATTTTATGACCGAATTATGTGTCTCATGGCGACGTCGATCCGCGAGGGCGTCGCGTCGAACGTAATTGTCTTCAGTCTCCATTTCAATCTGAAACACTTTAAAAATACATACACTAAATAATATAAGGTGAATTGTATTTTATTTAAGATTGCTTACATAGTATTATGCTAATCCGACTATTTCGATATAAATTCAAACGACGCCAGACGAAGGGAGCTTCAAAGACGACATTTCAGATTCATCAATTCAGAAGTTTGGATTCCGGGAAACATAGGGACCGTTTTAGCCTTTTAACCACACCCTGGATGTCTGGATCTCTTTCTGAGAATGCAAATTGATGTCGGATGTGGTGGGTGTGCAATTTTGGATATTAAGCATATGAAAATATTGTGGAAAAGAGCCTATTCCTGTCAACCGTTGCCGCTAAATTCCCACCACTGATTTTTTACACCCTAAGCGATGCATGCAAAATATTATACTGACTGTAAAATAAGAAGCTTTTCAAAAAATACAGACAGTAAAATATGTAATACTAAATTATGAAAAATATCAATATAAGAACAAATCGACACGCTTCCTTATATCATGGTATCATTATCAGTCAATGAAATAAAATTGAATTGTTTTTGACACAACAACGTGTTAATTCGCTCATTATTTGCTTACCATCCAGAAAGTCAGAGTAAACCAGGATTAAAACGATCGTTCGGGATTTTATTATTATTTGTTTCCATGAGCCCTGGTTATTAATCACGAAAATAAATATAATTACCCCAAACTACAGAGCCTTATGGTGAAATAATTTTTTAATTCATTAATATGGATAAAATAAAAAATATATTTATATATCTAACATACTTTATATTTTAACATTATATTAAAAGTATGTAAAATCAAGTAAGTGTAATGTAAAGTGGTTCAACTGATTTCACAAAAATATTACATGAATTTATATATTTCTTTTCATCCTGTTTTTTATAGGTATATACATATATATTTATTTCCTCATCCAATGTTTATCTACTTGACTATTATTAAATGAATATATATATATATATATATATATATATATATATAGTGTTAGTATAAAGAGTTGTTGTTATTATGGGCCATATATAGTAGCATGCAGCAGCATATATATATATGCTATAGTATATATATTATGCCTTATTAACAACCTAAGTTCTATCTATGTCAGAAGATATGTTTACTTATAATAATGTCATAGTTTCATTATTAAGAATCCTAATATAGCATAGTGAATGAAAGCCAGACCTATATGTTCGCATCAAAATAATAATATATTACAATAGAGAAACACAAGCGTATTTTTTTATTTATAAATACATATATTATTACATCATACTGCAGTACCACTAGAGCATTACGGGGGTTCCCAAATCGCAGTGATGATAGTGCAGCACTCGTCAGTTATATATTATTCTGTCTTTGTAAATTGTAAATTGGTAGATATGTTTTTACGTTGGTAACCCACCGATTAGTCAGTTTGTAGACTTTGCAAATGAGGTGAAGCTTGTATTTTTTTAATATAACATGTCTGAGAGGAATACACGGTAATTAATTTTCTTTAAATTCTAATACTGAATATATTAAATTATACTATCACATATATAATTCTCCTCATTTGAGTGTCCAACAAAAAATGTTTTTTGTCTGGAGAAGGGTGCACTAAGTGTGGTGGTAACAGTGGTAATAAGACTGGGGAAACAAATAGGCTCACTACACTATAAACCTATTACTAGGGGTTCTTACACTTCAATACATGCTTTTTTACACACACAAACTCTAAAGTAACATTTATACGTAGCTATAAATAAAATACTTGCGTATCATTATTGGAGATTAGATATTAGCTTGTGTGATGGAATATTGTTGGTGTAATGAAGTATGAAGGGCTTTAATATAGGAACATTACACCTTCAACACTCGATTAACCTTCTCTTCCTTGCTCCAGCATCATCATGTTCACTACATAGTCTCAACCAGAATCCAGGACGAAGATCCAATCACTGATAATTACATATTGATGTCGATAACCGGTGGAGACCTTTGAAAATTATTAAAATCACCCTAGAGGTGATTAAATACTTCGCGTGAAGGGGAAAACATATTTATATTTAAATATCGTTATTTTAATCTTAAACATTTAAATATCAAAGGTCGATTTCTGAATATCACTTTATTTTATTATCAAATTTCTAATAATTCCATAAAAAAACAAATCAAATCAATCATATAATATGCGATGATTAAAATCACATCAAGGGGAAAACGCCTTATTTAATTCATATTATAAAATTTTCATAAAATAAGCTTTATTTCATTATCAATAAAATTTGAGTTAAAACATTTGCATATTTTTATAACATATTTCATTATTTAAAAATTGTTATCGAGGTAGTTTTGATGAATTATTGAAATCACCCTACAGGTGATTAAACACTTCTCGTGAAGTGGAAAACATATTTAATTGTATAAATGTGCTATTTAGATTTAAATATTGTTTTTTTTAATCTAAAACATTTAAATATCAAAGGTCGATTTCTGAATATGACTTTATTTTACTATCAAATTTCTAATAGTTTTATAAAAAAAACCAATCAAATCAATCATATAATATGCGATGATTAAAATCACATCAAGTGTAAAATGCCTTTTTAATTCATGCACTCACTTTTGCACTTTGCCTATATTTATAACATCTTTCACATTTTTTTGAATTTATCAATAATCATAAGCAGTGTTGTACCAAAGTCAAACGAATATTATAGTATTACACTTATCTCTTTTCTATATATCGCTCTCTATACGATTGTCTCTCTTTCACATATTATATCGCTTCATTGCAATTCTATTGGGAAAAAGGATGGACGACATAAAAAATACATATAATATTTATTTGACACTGCTATTAATTCGTCAAAAGGGAAATTTTATGGGATTTGAACCATTCCTCCACAATCAGGCACTAAATGAACTTAGCCATTAAAAATTCATTAATAGAGAGTGTATAAATATGAATTTGATTCAAAATTAAAGCGCAGTCTGTGTTCGGATAATAAAACAATCTAATTATTCCATCCAAACCTATAGCATCTTTCGACTGATTAAAAATATAAAAATGAGGGGAGTTCATCCACCGCATAAAAAACCAATGTTGCGTGTCTGAATAAACAGCTAATCGGATATTTTGTATACATATTGTGAGATATAAAGCTCTTGCTTTAATATTGAAAAACCGGTCGATGATGCGAACTCCTTACAATACAAAAGACCTTGTCGAGACGAGCCCTTTTTTTGCACAAGAGATTTCATTAAGTTGCTATACTGGATTAAAATACCTCGAGAAGGATTAAAATATATTCATTGTTTTAGTCAGTGATTTAATCTAAATGCCGTAAAAGTTTAGTACGGATGTAAAGTGACGAGGACCACTTTTGACCGGAATCCGTTCTTGTCCAGAACCAAATCCTATATTGTGAATGTTACATCATATCTAAAAATAATTTTAAAGCAAGTCTCTCATTATGACTACCAACAACGAGCATAATGGTCATTACACTCAACACTGGATTATATACATACATTTTAATGATCTCCATACAGTGAAGAACCCTCGTCCGTTTTTAATTTTATTTTCATATAATCTCCATTTTATAAATAATTTAAAAAATATTAATATATAATTATTAATCAGTAGTATAGCCTGGATTTTCTCAAAGGAGCACGATAATTTTAGAAAAATACAGCATTTACCCCAAAAAGAATTCGATGAATACCAGTCGGATTTTATTATTATTTTTCAGGATACGATGCATATTAATCTTTATTTCATTTAGAAAAATACGCAATGAAAATAAGCTCTGACCAAATTTGATAAAAAAATGATCGATTCTTAGATAATAAGACCAAAGTCTTTAGGAATATTCTTCAGGTTTAGATTCATACACAAAAAATTAACGTCACAATTAGAGTATTTTTTATAAATATGAATAGGTGTACATTTTTTTAATTGATTTTTTTTGTATTTAACAATTACACTATATGACAATATTCATTCCGTATTTTTCTAAATTAAATATTTTTATCCTGAAAAATATTGATAAAATCCGACTACGCACTACATTGGTATTAATCGAATTCGTTTTTTAATCTAAAATATTCAAACCAATATATTTGTTTAATGGAAATTCGTAAAAAGGGGTGAATTTGATTTCAAGCGAAATAAGAAATAAATTAATTTGAAGTGAAAAAGCTGTATTTCAGTTAAATATATAAAAATATCGCAAACCACACAAAACTTACTATAAACCGTACTTCGTTGCAATTAAATAATAATATAATTCAGAAATCTTGTTCTTGTGTTTGTTTGAGGTTACAGAATATAAAGGATCCTTTTATATATTATGAGTGTATAATACGTGGTTATAATTCATAGTAAAGTGAGTGATTTACGGCAGTTCTTTGAACACATTTCCTGGATAAAGGATTAGATATTGCTCGTTGATATGACTTGCCTTGTGTGAACTACTTTTATTTGTTGTCACACATTTCCAGAAGTGCTCAATCCTCGTTCCACTCCATCAAATATATTATATTACATTAATAATTCCAAAACGCGCCGCTTATCTAAATCGTAATCAACAGTTTGATATATTGGCTTGTTCAATATAAAAGTGTGTAGTTTGAAAATGTTTGCGATGGATTTGCAAAGCCATAAAGGATAGTTAAAGCCACTAGCTTTTATTATAGTCACATAGAATTTCCATTAAACGATCCCAGCACTTTTATCGAGAGCGACACAGATAACCAAGCAAAATCGTTACATACACAATATTACTATGTCGTCACATTTTAATTAATATATTGTACCAAAAGTTTTTTGAACCATTTGTAGTGATCATGTAACATTTTTCATTGTAATAGATTTATATTTAAAAGGATGCCTAAAAATTATAGAATCAAGACACAAATTACAGTGGAACCTTGATATATCGAAGATTTCGATATATAGAGGTTCATAAGCATATTAAATATATTTCCTAAAACTATGAACATGAAAAAAGCGCACACACAAATCAACAAAGCAAACCTCATATTATATATATATATATATATATATATATATATATATATATATATATATATATATATATATATATAGCCTTGTGCTTTCCCAAATATTATTCAAATCTTCAATGAATCGAGGTGTTTGAAATAAAACTTCAATATATAGAGGTCAAAAATGGTTAAAACGAAATGCGTTATGTCAAGGTTTTGGTCAATATTTATTTATTAATGTTCGCTATGTAGAAATAAAATGAACATAGGGATATATTGAAAAATATTGTTGTATTCACAAATTCCGATTGATTACTAACATTTTCAATATTATGTCCGCCACATTCTGATATACATTAGCGATGACAAGACGAGATTAGTTGAAAAGATGGATTCAGGAATCTGTGTGATTGAAACCGGATAGGGGATTCGAATAATTGGGGTGGAAAGAGGGAGACTGAACACTCTTTGATAGCCACTAATTGAAAATCTCATCAATGTGCCCGCCCAAAATCCATTTTAAAGCTTAAGATACTTTCTCCAATATTCTGTCTTCGCAAAGAATCGTTTTCGTTTCTTTTATAACATTTTAAAAAAACCTAATTTATATTAGTAAAAATGAAGAGGAAATCACGGGTGGTCGGCGTGAATAGGGTTAATAAAGGTGTAAAGGGGAAGAATGTAAGACATATGAAGGGGCATTCCAGTAGCGAGATCACGGACCAACTATTTCATTCCGATACGAGTAATTCAATCGAGAATCTCTCCTTTGTCCTTAGACAATGGTATTGGAAAGTGGAGAAGGAGAACGAGGAGAGGAGGAGAAGTAGAACACAAGTCAAGTGGGCAAGATGTCTTCAGATGAAAAACTAATTGGCCTCCAACTAACTCAACTCTCCTTTACCACTTCTGACCCCGTTTATGACCTGCCTGAAATACTTCCCCAAACATCTAATATATTTCACGGGAACCAATCATACTACGTTTCATTAAGCCACGCTTGAAATAGTTAAAAATCTTAAATTATGCCAAATTAACTCTTTGGCCTCGTCTCTATAAAATGAAGGCATCATTTTAAAAAATATAAAGTACTGCTCATGAGGATTATTGTGACATTTTTGTTTTGATAGTTCGCAACTTAAACTAATGTGTAAAAATAAATATTATTTTATGTGTGTAATAATCTGATAAAGACAATAAATTTTTGTCGTTAAGGAAATACTTACCTTTTGCTCAATCGGTAGATACTAATTTATAACAAATAATTCTGCACCAGTTCTTTTTTTTTAGTTAAATAATTATTTTAAGCAATCTTGTCGACCAGATTTTCTAGTTTTGTCGTTCTTCATGCTAGTTTATTTTTAATATTCAATTATTTCACCATAAATAATTTGTGTACTTAAACATAATAGGGCTTTTTTGTAAATGAAATCGTTTAATTGATTTAAAAATCATATAAATTAATATGTATTGAGATGTTTATGTATAAATAAATATCAAACTTCTTAATTAAAGTACTTAGTAAAATTCATAATGTTTGACTCTATATTTAAAAACAAATAAAAAATAATAGGTTTGCCTAATGGTGAGTGTATTTTTTATAGTTTATTTTTGTGTCCTTAAATATACAGTTAGGTAGCCTTTTAGATATTATATTTTTTTAAATTATAGAAAGTGGTATAATTATGAATATACCACAAGCTACGGAAATAATTCTATGGGATAAATAAAGATATTATCATTACAGGAAATAAATATGGCAAAATATCACCTAGTTCATTCAAGACCGATTAAAATACCTGTATTTTTATGTGTGTGTGTGTGTTTTTTTTATAAGATTAACTTCGTACTTTTGAATAAATACATTTAATATTAGAATATAATTCAGTTCAGGCTTTTGTTAAATTTGCATGCATAAATTAATAAGTAACATCCTGCTCATTGTTCAATACAGAACAAAATGATTTCCAACAAACTACAAATGCATTTTTGCTGTGGGTTGCTTTGTTTATAATTAAATACTCAAAGCTGATTAAAAACAATTTAAATACAATTTTCGGATGAATTTAAAATGCTTTTGTATGTAATAGCGAAGTTGGTTGAAGTGACATTACCAGAGACATGGAATATATTAATAACTGGTGCATCGCAAGGACCTAACTTTAAATTGAACCAATTATACAAATCCTTACCGAAGGATTTACATAAACGGTGATCCTTCAAACTTTACTTCAGTGAAACACATCATTTTTTACACACTTTATTTAATCATA
Organism: Agraylea sexmaculata; assembly: GCA_022606485.1. Taxonomy (NCBI): domain Eukaryota; kingdom Metazoa; phylum Arthropoda; class Insecta; order Trichoptera; family Hydroptilidae; genus Agraylea; species Agraylea sexmaculata. The sequence continues at coordinate 47,006 of JAGTTH010000451.1, forward strand.
ATTGATACAAGTGTTAAACATTTAGATATATGTACATATTTAAAAAATCCAACACGTTCTAGAGAATTTCAATCTAAAGAATTTTATAAAAAAATATACATCAATACTCACAGTTTTTTATGTATGAAAAATTGCATGCGTATAATAAACAGACAATCTAATTATATTAAAATTTGATATAAGCACAAAGCATTGGTAAATATATTTATATTTATGATTAGGTCGCGTTTTGTATTACTAATCCATGAAAATGTTTTTTTTTTATATATAGATAATCTTTTATTTAATTGTAAATATAATTTTCTTTCAGGTATGTATGCATGCACGCTTTATTAATTTATTTGTTCAATAAAAATTTACTAATTCAATATTATTTTTATCTAAATATAACAAACATACAAAATCCATTTCATTTTGATCACAAATTAAATAAAAGAGTCAATTATAAAAAATTATTTATCAATGATATATGTGGACATTTTTACCTCTGGCAATAAAATATTTGGTAAAAAAAATAACTATGTTTTAATGGAATATTTCGACATTAATTGGCAACTGTGAAGATAACAATATAATTTAAATATTCTACAATTTTTGTGTGAAAGTTCCTCCGAATTTCCAACTTACTCTTGGTGGGTAAAAGTTTTCCGGGAGTAAAAAATTTCAAATTTTACGTCAGAATCGAGAAGTTCTCTCCGCAAAAATCACAAAATATAGGTGAGCAGAAAAAAAGTTTCAAAGGTTACAAAATTGTCCAGTGTAATGAAGAGAAGAGGAGTTCAAAGCTATCCCAGCTTAAAAATCCTCACCATCCGACCAGACCTTCATTTCCTATGCAAAAGTTGAAACGTTTCCACAAAGATCAACGAAAGAATACCGGTCGGTCGGAAAGATAACAAACTAATTTAAGTTTTTCATCGAACTTCCATTTACAGAGAAGGTGTTGAGTCGAACACTTTCTGCTCCATTACCACTGTTTGCTAATATCTTAAACAAATCATAATATACATTTAACTATTAATATTATACGACCAATTTAAGGGTGTGTTCGAATATTTATGTACAGTATCAATAAATTATGGATGTCGTAGTTGATACTGAAGGCTCTTTGGTTTATAAGGAATAAATTAACTACTATGGAAATCCTAGACTGATGTTAGATCTTGACCCATTTATACGTCGCAAGTATTTTGATATTTTTATTATAATTATTATATACAGGGTAAACATGAACTTACTGAGAAAAATTTTAGGGGTGGTAAGGTATAAAGAATAATTGAAAAAAAAATTGTAATATGCTTTTAGAATCGAGTTTGGACCATCATCTTAGAATTAGCTGTTTCTTTAAAGTACTCAGTTGTGACTCTGGCGTGTGTATTGTGTCTGTTAAATACTTAATTTATATCTTTAATTACTACTGAATACTTAGTATGATGATGGTGGCCCAAACTCCTAATTTCTCAAACCCAAAATTCCAAAGGTACTATTAATATTTTTAATAATGAATAATAATAATATATTTTTTCACTTATTCTTGCCATACCCTAAAATATTCTCAGTTAATTCAAGTCCACCCTGATTATTTATATAATATATTAATAATAAATCCAACTATCTTATGTATTATAAAGAATACGTATATAAGAATATTACTCAGGGGTTGTATCAAATATTTTTTTATATAAAAATAGTGTTCAGGTGTTTACATTGTATTGAAAAAAAAGTATTCACTTACTCGATAACCTAGGTATCGGTGTAATAATAAATATTATAAAATATAAATGTATATTTGATATAATCCGATTAATAAAAGACGGAAATCGTGGCATTAAACGTCATAAAAGAGATCGTAATGTTGCTACGCCATACTTGTAGGATGCTACGCCACAATGCTACGCCATACTGCTACGACGCGCCACCCTTAATCTTGCCAAGGCTTGTGAGTGTTTGATGCAGGAAATACTGCGATATGAGATTTCATAGTCTCATTGCCTTAATGCTGAATCAAATGAAATACTCAACAATGCTCAGCTCATGTGATTAACATTCATTCCGTTGTATTGTGTTGTGTTATAATTCCGTAGCTCAGCTTTTCTTTGACACATTTCACGCCTGAAAACATGATTGTACTTTAAAGCCACGAATATTATTAAGAGGTTGAAATGTTTTGCAGATAGATAAATAAATAATACAAAAAGGAGGCAGTGGAGCCTTTTTTCCAATTTCCACCCTCGACAAAAGACAGAGACCTTAGATTTGGCGAACAAAACGCCAGATAAAATTGGAACAAGTAAACAACAGAGCTCCGACAAAATGAGATTTTTTACTTTATATTTATTTACACGAGACGCCTTATATCCAGAATTATTCACCATATTCTTAAAATACGACCAATAAACTCCACACAATTCACACTATTACGATTATGTTTGCGCGCAGCTTTGAAAAAATAAATATGTGTGTGTTATATCAAAAATTTAATATGATTTTGTTGTTCGGGTTTAAATAACGCTTAGGCAGCGAAATTTCGGTGACGGCTTCGTAAGCAAACAACGTCTAAGCTTGAAAATGGCTGAAGTATATCTTGAAAGCGATGAATGCTTTTCGGCGATTCAGTAAAAAATATATTATATACAACAAAATAATACAGTGGATTGTATTTAATTTCATGGGTAGACTTTGATGAACAAAGTGCATCGTGTATCTTATTCAATTCTAATTGACATAAAACAACACATCGTTTACATCTCGGATTAAATTCTCAAATGTCACTAATCTTGAAAGGAGACGAATGTTAGTAATATAATTTTATTCATCCGCTGTGGTTTCGTGTACCCTTTAGAAGACAGTGTCTTTGCTTAAAGCACATTCCATATATAATATGAGGAAATGTCTTCGCAAGGATGTGGTCCTTTGTCCAGGTCTAATAAATGTAAGCATTCCACATCTTATGAATGCAATCACCTGGAAATTATCACCATTCCAACATCTCATTATTTCTAAATTATATAGTACAGAATTATTTGTAATCATTATACAACATTTCTTTTATTGAACTTCAAATATTTTAACTTATGACATTTACGAACTCGAATTAACTATATAGTTATTCTATAATGACGTCATATATTTAATCATTAATAATAACCGAAGATTCACAAGCTGTCATAATAAATATTTTTTTACGAAAATATTCTTATGTCTCTTTTAGTATATTTTTTATGATCATATTGGAATTACATAAAAGATTTCAAAATATTTGAAGTTCAATTAAAGACATGTTGTATAAACAGTCCTTTACTGTAATGGTCGGCATCCTTTATTCTCATATAAATGTCAGATATTTTTTTTAATTATTCCTGAGTTATTTAAGAATACGCTCCAGTTTAATGGGATACTGCTGGTTTAAAGGGAGGAAAATAAATCTTCCAACTGTAGCAATATATTCGCCGTGATCCTATAAGAATGCCAAACAACTGGATGTACAGATATCAATATGGTGAACCAAGCAGATGAGTCTGAGTGAGACAATTAGTGTTGCCTCTACTCATTTGCTAGGCCCGCCATCTTGATATTTATCATCTCAACACGTGACCAGTGGTGAGGCAGCAGAGGCGCAGAAAAAGGAAACCATCAAAATGAAGCAAATTCATTTTGAAATAAGTGAGAGAAAGTGATGACAAAACAAGGGGATAAATTCTTAAAAACCTGAATCTCGATAACATTATTTGGTAACTAGATTTTGTCGTAAAAATGTATTTTTTAAGAATAAATGTCATATTTAGATTAAAATGTAGGCAAAAATGGCATCACATGATATCAGTTCCATTGCCTAAATATTTACCTTGCAATCCAGGCATTCATAGTAAACTTACATCAGGATTATATTGATATTATTCTCTACCTTCCAGTAAATTGATTTTTTTTTCAATTTGAGTAGGAATCAATCCCATGAATTAATAAATACCCTAAAGAAGAAGTGGGCAACATAAGGCTTACGGATTTTTTTATTATTTCAATTTTATTTATCCTCAACAGTAATCATAAACATGCAATCAGCAGTAATCAGAGTGATTATTAGAAATGTGAGATTGTGGTGGAATTATCATGGGTTATCCCGACTTAAATTAAGGGAAATGTAATTTAGCATTTTGAATTAACACGACTACAGAATTAAATACAAAAGAAATGATTTGTGAAATGAAATTGTATTAGTTTCACTTGAAAATTTCCGCAAATATCTTATTGACAGAAATCAGCACACAATTTTCAATTAAATTGTCAATCTGGTTAGTAATACACATTAATAGATCTGTTTTATACTGCAGAACAATTCAGTATGTTATATCTAAAATAGTAATGTGGTGTATGTAACACGACTACAGAATTAAATACAAAATAAATGATTTTTGAAATGAAATTGTATTAGTTTCACTTGAAAATTTCCGCAAATATCTTATTGACAGAAATCAGCACACAATTTTCAATTAAATTGTCAATCTGGTTAGTAATACACATTAATAGATCTGTTTTATACTGCAGAACAATTCAGTATGTTATATCTAAAATAGTAATGTGGTGTATGTAACACGACTACAGAATTAAATACAAAATAAATGATTTGTGAAATGAAATTGTATTAGTTTCACTTGAAAATTTCCGCAAATATCTTATTGACAGAAATCAGCACACAATTTTCAATTAAATTGTCAATCTGGTTAGTAATACACATTAATAGATCTGTTTTATACTGCAGAACAATTCAGTATGTTATATCTAAAATAGTAATGTGGTGTATGTAACACGACTACAGAATTAAATACAAAATAAATGATTTGTGAAATGAAATTGTATTAGTTTCACTTGAAAATTTCCGTAAATATCTTATTGACAGAAATCAGCACACAATTTTCAATTAAATTGTCAATCTGGTTAGTCTAGTCAATTAATAGATCTGGTTTTTTTTCTTCAATTCGAATCCAATATAAAATTAGCGCTTTTATTGGCAAATAAAATACATATACTGCAGAACAATTCAGTATGTTATGTCTAAAATAGTAATGTGGTGTGTGTGATGATTTATTAATTAGAATGGTAGTCGTAGTTGCACACACAAGTATTGTATTGTAGCTGAGTGGGCGCAGTAGCTGGCGCACAATGAGACGTCGCGTGTTTTAAGTGGGATCTTCTTTGAAAACATCGTCAAACGAACGGTGTTTGATTAGCTAGAGTATTTCACAAGACACTTCAATATGCACCTTCTACTCTAATATCTCTTGCTCTCATCATACTCGTCATCATCATCATCATTGCTACTACTTCAACTACCCTTTTCATCATACGCGACACCGGGACTCTATCCACATACCAAATACAATACTACGCACTTTTAAGGGGGACTTTCATTAGCATACACACATCTTCACTGAATCTATTATGTGAAAAAATATACCTACACTCTCTACGCCAAAGCCAACCCATTAAATTGAACGTAGTGTATATCGACCAGAGTTGAGGATTAATTCAGATTAAGCGATGTCACCGATATACTACCAAGCCATACAACTACATACATAAATGCCAGGATGGCGGAGGCAACACTGAAATTGTTTAAGGCTAAAATCAATCGAACCACAATCAAGGCGTTTAAGTGTCTAAACAACAGTTAAGAAGAGCGATGAGCCGGTACCACCGATATTAGAATGCCATACTATAACTGTATGCATAGATGTCAAGATGGCAGACCTAGTAGACGAGTCTGACTGAGGCAATACTGTAATTGTTTACATATGAATAAAATCAATTGATCGAACAAGGCTTTTAATGTTTAAACAACAGTTAAGAAGAGCGATGGACCGGTACCACTGATATTAAAATGCCAGAAAACTGAATATATAAATATCAATATGGCGAACCTAGCAGACGAGTCTGAATGAGGCAATACTGTAATTATTGACATATGGCTAAAATCAATTGATCTCAGAAGGCGTTTAAGCAACAATAACGAAGAGCGATTAACCAGTACCACCAATATTAGAATTCCAGAAAACTGAATTTATAAATATCAATATGGCGGACCTAGTAGACGAGTCTGACTGAGGCAACACTGTAATTGTTGACATATGGCTAAAATCAATTGATCGAACCACAATTAAGGCGAATAACAGTGTTTAAACAACAGTACATCGCTCTCCATTATTGTTGTTTATCACCTTAGTGTTGCTTTAGTTAAACTTTTCTACTTGGTCCGCCATCTTGACAATGGTGGTATCGGATTAGGCCATAAATTACTATTTAGTTTGAACCTCACTTTATATGTATATGATATAATCTTTCTATGTAAAACTTTAGTGATATATTATTAATGTGCCATTACACTTATAATTCGATCACATGGAATCCAATGATCCTTTAGGCTTTCACCAAAAAAGACATTAAAGAATTTGATCCGATCGAATCCTGTCTGTAAACGATGAAATAATATCGCCGCAGTGAAATTAGTTGCATTAAAGTGGTTCGGATGTATTATATTCAAAATAATTCACTGTTTAATATTTTAAAAAAGACCGATACATTATATTAGCAGGCCATACAACTGGATGTATTAATAATCATCAAGATTGAATCTGACTGAGGAAACACTAATCAAGGCAATATACAACATTTATTGAGAATTCAAACAAACTGACATTTAGTATTGTCTCATTCAGACTCGTCTAATTGGTCCGCCATCTCGATATGTACATATACATCCAGTTGTATGGCCTACTAATATATCAGGCCATCATATCAGCAATCCATACAACTGGATGCCGAGATGGTGGACCATGTAGACGAGTTTGCGTGATGAAATTAGTGTTGCCTCTATCAGACTCATCTGTTTGGTCCGCGCTCTTGATATTTATACATTCAGTTGTATAGCCTGCCTGTATAATTTATCGGTGTTATCGATATATCACATAAACATAAGATATCGCATGAGTGGCTAAATGCGTGTTTAGTTCAAGTGAATCAAGTGGCCAAAAACATGAGTTACCTGGCAAACATTATACTGTAAACATCTCTCTTCATATCTTCAGTTATATTTCACAGTAAAATGGGTAAATGCATTGTTACTACATGTCATATGGACTCAAACATACACTCAAATACATCTAGGTCAAGTTTTTACCCCCGAGTATTTCTTTAAGATGTTAAAAATATTATTGCGTTTTAATCGCCAAAGTATTGTCATAACCACTCTCAGGGGTCACTATAAATGTGTTGAGTGAGGGAGACACACTTATGCCTTTATCGAATAGGAGGGAAGAGTGCAACAATACGGGTTTACACGAAATTGCACGAATTATTTATATGCAATGCGATATCTAATGTTTATATCTATGCATAAAATATATGTAGGTATACATAAATATTTCAGGTGTGTACTGACTTTGCACTCTTTTAAAGAAATATTATTATATAATTCGAACAATCATAAAACATCGAGATGATTATATATTCTTGAAAGTGTCCATGCGCCCTTTGAATGGCTCATTTAATGTGTGTAATGATAATAAAGTACAACATTCACAGAAGAGCATATTGGCACGGCAATATGGCCGCCGCGTGTTCTGTTGCCGATCTAGATTGAGATGATGGTTCCCAACAGTGCAACTATTTTCCGTTTATTCATTTTTACAAACTCTTGACCCATTTGGCAATACATGCTGGACCAATAAAACAGTCAAATTAATTTTATAACACCAAAATCATCAAATGACATTCCCACATAACACACCGACTGTGATTGTGATAACATCACTTTGCTTGAAGATTATTTTAATTGAATTAAAAACTGGGTTAAAGTCAAATGGAGTAGTACTTAAGCCGGCAACGAGCCACATAATCGAGGTGACCACCGAATATTGCTTGGAACTCGGCCAACTGATATCGTGGCAGGAAAACTTTGTGCCCTATAAACCGGAGCCTTTAGCACTAAAACCAATATGATAACACTTTCCTCCGTTTCATTATTTTGCCATACAAATTAATATTTTCAAAACAGTCCACAATTTCATCGATCATCAAATATAAATTCCAAGTTACTTGGACAATTTTATTCTAATCATATGAATAGCTTTGACTGTAATGCTTAAAGGTGACATCAATATCAAACAATCATTTTAGAATTTTTATACTTTAATAACTATCGATGGGAGAAGAGCTTTTCAAAGATTATAACAATTACACAGTACAGATATGTAAAATAAAATGATTAAAAAAATATTGAACTATGTCCAAAATATAAAAACAATTCATAGTATTGAAAATTTTCAATTGCATTAGGTACGTTTCTTGATTACAATCACATTTATTTTAAAATACAAATTTGCAGTACATGCAATAAAACAAAAAAAAACAATTTTAGAAAATCAACAAAGAAAGTATATAATATTTATATGAATCACTGAAAGAAAAACGAAAAACTGTATTTTACTATATTTATAATATGTAATTATAGGCCAGATTGGAAACATACAATTTACATTGAAAAATATATTTATAACAGCCATGAATATTTAACTAAAATAAAAATCCTTAAATATAAAATAATGTCTTAAAAGCATACCTGTTGAATAGAATGAAGTTAGCTAACTGTGAGATTTTGCCAAATTCATAAACAAATTGTAAGTTCACAGTAAAACATAAGGTATATATACAAATTATGTACATAATATTGTATTACAATAATGACAAATAGACAGTCTTCCCATTTTTTAGCCAATTCAAATAATACAAACATAACCACGCATGGAAATTTAGCAAATTGCCTCAAATGAAAATACATATTCAGGTGTTTTTTTTTTCTGAGTATAGGAAATACAAAGTTAACTTCCATGGAATTTCATTCAAAGAGTGGATAAAATAGATATACAAACCTAAACAAATTTACTTACAGCTGCATTTTTTCTATTCGCTATCCATTGCATTATCTTGTTTTTCAGTTCCTCATTTGACTTTACTTGATCCATACTCAAAGGAGATCTATTGAATGGATCCGATTGATCACTTAATAAATGCCTAAAAAGAACAATTTATTATATATCATTGCGAATTTAATGCTTTAAATAAACATACCTTGCAATAGTAGTTCTATCGACCGTTGTCCTTGAACTTGGCAAAATCACTGGATCTAACATCAAAGTGCTCATTATGGGATCTAAAAATTCATCTGGCGCATCTGCGAGAGCTTCATCATCTTCTTTCTTTTGCTGAGCTAACTTTGCAACCTTTTCTGCTACAATCTGAAGAGAACCGATCAAATCACCTCCTTGAATACGAACTGTAAAAAAATATTTTTGTAATAATTATCATAGATACATTATTTGAAAGTTAAAAAAACACTCACTTAACACATCTTCGGCTAGCTTAAATAGGTTTGGACTGTATGATCGACCGTCCTGAGAAACAGCCAAACAAAATTCATCACTCTCAGAAAGGTTGACATAAATTCTGCAAATATGCAGAACAGTAATGGCAGGTTTGAATTGGTATTCTTGAGAATCTTTCACCTGATAAAAAAACAAACTTTTAAAAATCTATTTGGATGAAATCACTTATTTGACATGTCAAAATTATTACTTTAAAATTATTTTTGTTAGGTCCCACTAGGTTTAGTAAAAAGTAATTCAACATAGAAGCAACCCGATCAACCATAGTGGAATGACAGAAAACCGACTTGACATATCCTGTCAGTCTCTCGATGCAACGGATTGTATCTTGACCCAGGATATTATCGTATCTGGCATTCATTCCAGCGGTATGGAGATTAGCCAGATTTTGTTCGCGTTCTTGAGTTGATAAATTTGACCAATCATTAGCTTCACTAAAAACAATTAAAAAAAATCATTTAATAATTTAAAAAAATATATATACATATATTCAAAGGTTAAGTATCTCGACTAACCGAGCAGCTTGAAGAGTTCTAATCTGAGACATATTGCTGAGAGCTTCGTCTAATAAGAACACTGCATCATTCATTAAAAGATTGACAAAACGTAAGAAAAGTGGAGGTGTGACAGCTTCCATATTTTTCTGTGCTTCATCAGACAAAATTCTAAAAAAATATTTTGTTAAAGTATATTGATATGTATAATGTAAATAAAAATTATATTATTACTTGAAACAATGTCTGTGTTCCTCGATACTCCATAAATATTCCATTACCAAATACATGGGACGTCTATAATTGAATTTCTGTTCAAACTGAACACTTTGTCCGGTAACTTCTATTCCGACAAATACATCTAACAAGCTTGGAACTATCTAAATTTTTAAACAACAGATGTAAAAACCAAATAATTAAATTAATTAAGTTTTTTTTACCTGTAATCTATGAGGATGTTCTTTGAAAAGCTGCTCTCTGCAATATGAACTTACATTGGGATTACTAACCAAATTATCATTTTGATCTTCAGGTAACAGAGCTTCAAGACATTCAGCAAGACATGCTCTAAAAATAAAAATTATTTATAAACATGTTTGTGTGAAAATATGTATGTAGTATGTTTTAAAACACTCACCGTTGATGTGGATTTTTCATTCTTTCAGCTGAACCCATGAAAACTAAAACTAATGAAAGTGAACCCTTCAACAAATTGAGACATTTGGCCTCTAAGAATGCTGGGTTATATTTCCTTAAGGAGCTTATAAACTTAACAACATTTTCAACAACAAACTCCGGAACACATCTAAAACAATATGATTAATTTAAATATATAAGCATGATTCGCTGTAAATCTTTAGTAGTACTGCGGTATTCTATATGTATTTATTTAAAATAAAATAAAACGATAAAAAAGAGAGTCAACTAACCGTAAAGTCTCAGGAATTTCAGCAGTTACGGGAAAGTTCACTTCTAAAGCCGTGAGAGGAGCAAAAGTCTCGGATGATTCATTTGGTGTTGGATGAACAGCAACTTGCACAAGCCAATGGGAAGTGGCAGCAAGAAGATTTTCAGCCAGTGAAAGATACTCAGGCTCAAATAAAACACATCGAAAAGTTGTGAACCTAAAAATATTCTGCAATCAATAAACCCAGAACATGATTTTTTAAAACTACTTTTACTAACTTGACAACATCTTTGTGAATTCTTTTCTGTAAAGCCTCAGCTATATTTCCACCCCCTGCTGCGACAGCATCATTATAAGCTCTATGAGCTCTGTTCAAGTCCTGGCCAATCCGAGAACATTTATCAACAGACACTCGGAAACCTAAATTCAAATTTATTGTTCATTACACTCAATGAAAATATAAGCACAGTTTCATACCTAAGTCTAATGCTTTGTGAGCCATAAAAAAGCATTCAGTTATAAAGGAATAGGATTTAGCTACAGGCCTCGTGGGTGCACTTGGACCTTCAATGACTTCTCTCGGTGGCACTATACAAGTTTCTCGAGACAAATCTCTCATATGTACTGATCTGCCATCTCTATCATCTTCCTATAAAAAAATTACATTCCAAAACTAAAATATTTATCTCTGAGAGAATCATTGCATTAATATGTTCGAAATATACATTTACATAGTATATATTTTTGATAATAGTGGAATGATATTAAGCCAATTGAGAGTTCGAATGTAAACTATCGGTTCTACAAGATTTTATTTTTAGATTGAGACTCTCAAGATTTGAACTCCTTTTAAATAACATACAATAATTAAATAATTAATACAGTACCTCCACAGCACAATAAGTGGGATCAACTTTGAGACATTTATTCACATTCTCGGTAGAACAAAACGGTTGGCACAAACGTAGTAAAATTGCACTTAAATTAATCATAAATCCATCAGACACTAATGTCATGGCTTCTGGATTAAGATCTGGCATCTAAAAAATATGAAATAATTGTATACATTAGTTATTAATTTTAATTCATCATCATCATCATAAGCACTCCAGTTCAGTGATGAACCAAGGCTTCCCGCACCAGCATCTTCCACTTATTTCTATTGGAGGCCGCGCTCCTCCAGTTATTAATTCCTAAACTCCTAACTACCTTATAAAATTCGTCCGCCCACCTTAACCTAGGTCTACCCTGCCTTCTCTTACCCACAGGCTTGCTGGATAGTATTTCTGATACTATCCCTCCTGCTCTTTAACCCAACCTAATGTTAAAGCCCTAATGAACTGCACTACGTTCACGCTCTTATATAATGAGTAAATCTCATCGTTCCGTCTAATTCTAAATAGTCCCGGTGCCTCCTGAACAGGACCCAAGATCCTCCTAAGAATCTTCCGCTCGAACCTAAGTAGCCTATCCTCTTCAGTTTTGGTAATAACCCATGTTTCTGCACCGTAGGTTAGTACTGGCCTAATTAGCATCTTGTATAATTCTACCTTGGTACTTCTACTTAGATATCTTGATCTGAGCAAGCGTACTAAGCCGAAATACGCCCTATTAGCACTTTGCAGGCGAGAGTTGATGTATTGGTTATTTCCAGCCTCCTTAGTGACCACTGCTCCCAAATATACAAAAGAGTCAACCTGCTGAAAGTGGTCATTGTCTATGTTCAGGCTACGATGTGCTACCAATTCCGAGTTGGATGTCACATGCATATACTGACTTTTATCTACGTTTATGACTAATCCTACTATTTTAGCGGCATCCCTTATTGCTCTAACCTTATCAATTAACACGTTCTTAGTTCTAGCGATAATATTTACGTCGTCTGCGAAAGCGAGTACCTGAAAAGACTTATAGAAGATATTAGACTTATTGCTACAACCTGCAAGACGCATAACCTTTTCTAAAACTAATGAAAATAACAGGGGGGATATCACGTCCCCCTGTTTTACGCCTGCTCTGGTGATGAAAGACTCCGACAGTACACCATTTATCCGTACGTAGTTTTTGGTGTCTGTCAGCGTCATTTTTGAGAGACTTATGAGTTTTTCCGGAAACCCAAACTCTCTCATCGTGCTGTAAATAATATCCCTATCGATTGTGTCGAATGCCTGCCTAAAATCTACGAACAAGTGATGAGTCTCCACGTCGGCCTCATTACACTTCTCTAATATTTGCCTAATTGTAAATATTTGGTTCATTGTTGAACGCCCTGGTCTAAATCCGGCTTGGTAGTCTCCCAAGCATTCCTCCGCGTATTCTGCTAGCCTATTTTTTAAAACCTTGGCGAATATCTTGTACATAACGGATAGTAGGGATATCCCTCTATAGTTACTGCACACGCTAACGTCACCTTTTTTGTGGAGTGGGCAAATTATCGAACTTGCCCAATCCTTCGGTAGCGTTTCGCCTTCCCATAAAGATACTATTAAACTATGTAATAGCGCCCATAGAGCATCCCCGCCGTATGCTATGAGTTCGCTGGAGATCTCGTCTATCCCGGGGGCTTTCCCTCTCTTCAGTCCTCTGATGGCGTGGCACACCTCTTCGTAGGTGGGTGGTGGTATTTGTGGTTGCGCGGCGTGTTGGTACAGACTAGCGTTCTTATTGGCTACCTTATCGCTATTCTTATCATATTAATTTTAATTATCATATTTTAATAAATCTTACATGAGCATTCCACAGTCTTCCTCTGGGAGCGTTAGTATTTAAGCAACCGGCTATCCATTTGAGGATGCACTTTTTGATGTCGGCGCTACATTTCAATAAGTTCAGAAATAGCTTATGTAAATTATCGTGCAAACGAGCTAAAGCCGCCCAAAGACGTCCTTCAGTCAATGAGTTTGCTGTCTAAAAGAATTATATGAAATAAAGATTAAAAAATGGCACTTAAATATTTTATTTTATGTTCACTTACTGTATCTAATGGAGTGTCAAAGTATTCATATTTTGCAGCTACACTTTTTGGGAGAGCTGAAATACCCACGAGAGTACCAAGTATAGTATCCTGATATCCTCGACCAAATGAATTTTTTAATGGTGTACAAACGCTCAACAACACAAATGCCAAAAAAGGATTTCCTAAAAAAAAAACATTTTCGATAAATTTAATTTTAACAATTTTAGGTAGATTATAAATAAAATTACCGGCAAATAGCTGCAATGCAGGGAATATATATGAAGGGAGTGAAATCAGATTTGCATTTGATATATCTTTATGAATCAATGTCAAAACTGGTTGAAAAATAGCTTCTAGCTGACCAAGCGAATCTGGATCACCTGTAATTGTAAAAGAGAAATGAATAATATTAAACAAAAATATTTCACTTTAGATGACTGGAGAATTAATTACCATCTGATAACATTTCTTGAACAACATCAAGAATGAAGCTGTAAATTGTATCGTCGATATTCTTAAATAAATTATATACTTGTTCATAGAGGTTCTGTTCACAGAATAATTCAGGTTGCTTCAAAGCAGTCGCCGCATTTCTTAAAATCAACTGTTTTATTTTTTTGGCCGCATTTATTTCAACAAGATCTTTAGAATTAAAATATGGCCTGGTGATTTCCATGGCCGTGGCCAAGTATGCTATTACAAGTTTTTCCGAGACATGCTCACTACAATCTTTGGAATCAGGAGGTATCACAGCTGCAGCAGGATCAGGTAATAGAAGTCTTTCAAACAATGCTTGTTCTAAGAGCTCCAGATCAACAAGAGTTTGGGGAGCTTCCCCAATGGCCAATTCTTCCAAATAGACATAATTTCCAACAGCATTTTTATCTATAGTAATACCAAATACATTTTTGACCATGTAATCTATTTTCCTCACGATTGCTTCTGGACTTGTGGTATCTGCATTCGATGCAGTAAATAACGCGTCAAAAGGATTACTCGCACTCTCCGCCATTTCTAAAAACCGAAAAATATGGTTATGATAGGTAAATAACGAATAATCAAAGCGAATCATTAGATGTTAACAAAATTAACACAATATCAATTAAGTATGGCTATGATGTCAAATACAATTATTCATTATTTGTAATATTGCTAAACCTGCAAGAGAGAAAAGTAGTGAACACAGTCAGCTTGACCGGAGAAATGAGTTCAGCTAATAACAGACCACAAGTGTCAAGTCACTTGACGTATCAGCTTTGTATTGTAGTTTCGTCAATGTTGCCATACCCAACAATTTTCACTTCTTTTTCTTTCACAATGATAAAGCAAATATGAAATATGAAGTAAATTGAATGCTAAAATAACTCGTTAATCACAAATAAACATAAAAAAATTAATGTTGGGATAGACGTTTAAAAGTTTTCCTCTATATTGTATTAAAAAATGTTTTTGATGAAATGGTATTTGAAATAAATATATTCTGCTTATTAGCAAATAAATGAGCAGCAATACATGGATATCCATATATTCAATTCCTTTAAAAAAATATTTGATAGGTACAAACAATGAACTTTTTCATCTATAAGCTCATTGGGAACAAGATTACAAAGTACCCATTTACTTTCTTCTATACTATTCATATTAGTTTGTATTCTTATTATAACTTCATTTAGATATTATTCATATATCTTTCATTAAATTAATTACCTACAATGTTTCTTAATTTTTTAATGTCCGCACTTACCCTCCAGAAAACTTCAGCCTTGTGAAGAATGCGACTCAAAATAAGATTCAATATTTTTTAATGACTTATGCAGAAGAAAAATCCTTGAAATTTCAGATTTAAATTTATATGATTATAAAAAAAACTATGTACAACATATTGTTATTGCTTGAAGAATTTCTTTACAATTGCTCAAATATATATATATATATTCTAAAAAAGTTGATGTTTTTTTATTTTATCATCTAGGTATTATGAAAATAAATTATATTTTTACCTATCAACATTTTTTACACTATATATATAAATATAAAGGAAACACGAATCACATTACAATCAGTCTAACTTATGAGTCTTTGTTTCTTTATGTATTTGATTATGTAAAATGGAAGATTTATCGTCTATCATTCTTCCAGTTTCCTCTTTCCGTGTAACCTCTTCTATCCCGTCCCCCCCTTGCAGAACTTCTGGCCCGTCTGTCATTACCTCTCCTAAACGAAGACTTGTGGTAATCTTGATTTTGGTTTGAATAAAAATTATCATCGTAATTCTCTTCATAGTCATTCATGTTCGGGGGGCAATTATATCTATTCATATTATCATACTTTCCATTGAAATTTCCGTTATCTTGCATGTTAAAATTATTGCTATAATTGGGATTGTCAAAACTTTGGGATGCATTTGACTGTTGCATTCCCATCATTGGCGGGCCGGCCCGGGGATCATTCTGAATAAAACGAGGATCATAACCGGGCATTTGAGATGCCGGATTCATATTGTTCATCTGAGGCATAGACATCATATTCATAGAATTGTTGTCAATAGTTTGTGGCATATTGTTGCCACTGAACATATCGGGAGCATATCCTGGCATATATGTGGAATTTTTTTCCGGAACCTGTGTAACTTCTCCTTTTTCATTGAGCGATATTCCTAAATGAGAAAAAATCCCAAGAAGCGCATTATTGGAATGTATCTCGGAGAGATCAAACGTTTTGTTAGGCGTTGGATCTTGATGAAACCTCTTCAGGTCGGATGCCACTGAAGCTAGTTGCTGATTAACTAATATTTTTTGATTAGTACTTAAATCCTTGTACCAATTTGAACTCTGAGTGACGGCTTGCAGATCTAATAATGATTGTTTGAGTGATTCATTGTCCGCACCTTTAGGCCTCTTACGAGGATCAGCACGACGTACACTTGAGGTATTTTTGGACTTATCAGAATCACTTAAATTTTCGTCAAGTGATAATCTAAATAATTTCCGTAACCTCGGATCTGAAAATGCTTGAGATTTTTGAGTACTATTTTTGATATCGGTGTAATCGGGTTTAGGAATATCGATTGCATAAACCTTATACGTGACTGGTGGATGAGAATTAATAGATCCGTCAATCTCAACTGTCGTCGATAAAGGTTTAAAAGCTAATCGCAAATCAACGTCTGAGCTTCCAGGCGTTTGCCTCAAATCTGTGTCACCGAATTGTGGTACTCTGTAATCAAGATCTTTATTTGGCCTCAAATCAATATCGGTACGTCTTCTTTCTGAACCACCACCTTCGACACAATCATAAATAGATACAAAATCTTTTCTAATACTAGACTTTTTCGGCGGATCTCCGGCCGATTCTCTTCTTTCAGGAGATTTTTTCACCATATTTCTTGGATCTCTTGATTTTAAATCTTTTTTGATTGTTGGATCTAACACTTCAGGATTTACAGAACTTTTAATTGTTGTCATTAATTTTGTGACCTCTTCACTGATATCAATTTTCGATAAGTCTCCTAACATAGTTATATTGACGGTACTTGGTTCAATGGGAGTATTTGATGCAAGTGGTTTAGATTCTTCGTTTAAAACTAATTTAGGTGATGAACTTGGCTCATTTTTTTCATCGTCACTCAAATACCATTTCTCATCAATTTCTAAAAATCCATCTTCCTCATCATCAGTTGTCAATCGCCTCACATTTTCTGTTTCATCCTTTTTGGGAGGGTTTGACTGTGGTTTGGGATCTGGTTTATTTGATGAGAAAAATCTAATATCTACATCATCTTTGTTTGTACTGTCATCATTATTCTTAACGCTAACGTTGGCTACAGAAGCATCTCTGACATAATTTAAAACACGATGATCAACATCCTTTTCTTTATTGGATATGTCTTCTAATTTTGTTTTGTCTATACTGTCATGTGTTGAAAATTTCAAAGCATCTTTTGTGTATTGGTCAACATCAAGAGACTTTGTATTACTATCTTTTATTGAAGAAATAGTGTTTTCAGATGATGCTGTTTCAAATCTCATATCCACATCCTTTCCCAGTACTTCATTCTGGATAATTTTTGAGACTTCGGGAACAATTGGTGACACTCTCATATCTAAATCTTTATTTGATTTCATGTTCCTAATAAAGGGATTTATATCTAGAGGTGGGGCATTATTTATTAAACCTAATTTTTCAATGTTCATTGTATTCAATTGAATATCATTTATCTGACTCATCGAGATTCCTAATTGATTTAGTTGACCGACAGTCAATTCACTAACTTGATTTAAATTTTCCACCCCAAGTTGTTCCAGCTTCGATATTTGGAAAGGTGTAAGAACTCCATTGAGATTATGTATACTCAGAATGTTTGGATTTCGCGTATTGTTGGAGGGATAAGTCTTATCGTCACACCATCGGGACTGCCTTTGTTTAGAAATTTGATTGTTTCTTTCAGATGGATGTGGATTATTATAAATTAATTGATCATAAATACCGCTTTCAGATGCATTGTCAAACGATGAAGATGGAAAATTGTCACCATCTCCTTGTGTAGATGAATATTTTTGCATTAAACGCATTTGAGCATTATTCAACATAACGCTTGCTGTTTGTCGAGCCCACCTAGGAAAGTCCCCCAGTATATCTTTAGGTGCAGTTTCTATATGTTTCAACAGCACTGTTTTCAACTTTTCCGAGAGCGGTCCCCCATGACAGAACTTACAGTCATCATTAGTCAAGCATGGGAGACCAGTGTGATAATATTTACATGGGAAGTCCGAATGTAAATAAAGACATTTCTCTTGTTTGGCACAGCAATCCATGAGATAAAACTTGCATAGTTCAAATTTACGGGGTACATTTACATTATGAGAGTAAATGCAATCTTCGCCTTTAAAACATTTACCCTGCAAATAAAAGAGACAAACATCTTCTTGATCTTGATTATTATGGGTATCATTTTTTCGACGATCAAATTTTTGCCGCCCTCGATCGAACCACCTATCCCTGTTAATTATTCCTCTTCCCCTAGCCGGTCGGCCTCTATTTCGATCCTGATTGAAGTTACGAGGTCCATCACTCGCATCCGAACCATATGAATCATTGTGTTCATCACCGCTATTATGTTGCTTATCGAACCGTGTATCTGGATATTTTTGTTCATACTGACGTGTAGGAGAAGCCCCACGAATACAGATCATTTCACTTTCATCCACATCTTCTCTCACACTCTTTTTTCTCTTCTTTGATTCACACTCTTCAGGTTCGTCATGTTTCTTTCTTTTCCTTCGTCTTTTTTTACGTCCATTATCCTCGGCCTCATTTACACCTTTTTCTGGTTTTATAAGTTTTGAATCATCAATGCCTTTATACAATGCTTTTCTAATAGCCTTTTCAATATTGCCAGCAAAATCATCTTCATAAGGCTCTGGTGCTGTATTTACAGAAATCTTTTCAACATTTCTGTAATCTTTTTCCTGATTTATATGGTATTCTTTAGATTTAGACGATTTAGATTTCCTTGCACGTTTATTACGCTTCTTCTTTTCAGTTTCAGTAGTTACTTGACTAGCGGAAACCGTTTGCAAATTGGTATCCTTGCCAATTTCATTTTGATTTTTATTTACACTTGGTTTATTTTCATTATCGGACACTATCTCTCCTTCCTCAAGATCATCCAAATCGTTATTCATAGTAGTAGCCATTGAAAGTCTCCTTAGTTTTTTCTATTAATTATCTGAAATTATAAAACGGTATATGTTTCAAGCTGAATTGTTTATTTTTTTAGATTTAATAATATCAGCTACTGTGTTCGGAATAATAAAACCTTAAAAAGGGGATCATTGATTTTTTTTTCTACCATCCTATAAATTTGAAAATATCTCTACTTGTAATACACTGGAAATTTTTAAACTAAAATTAGACAAACTATATCAGATTTATAAAACTATTTGTTTATATCATTCAGGGACTTTAAATTCGAATATGATGTGTATCATAGAATAATGAAACAATAAGCGTTACAAGAAATACAGTGAGTCATGACATTCCGAGTTGTTATTTTCTACATCAGGATATGCTTATCGATCATTATTATTACACATGTTGTGTTTGTGATTTCCATTTATGTGTAAAATCTTGAAATATTTTTTTTTATAAATCAAATAAGTGTTAAGTTTTCATGTATTGAATAAGACTTCCGATTATCGAAACAAATTGTGCAGATGTCTGAACTTTTCATCAATATTTGGATTTACATTTCTAGAACAACTACTTTCTTTAAAGAAAGACCTGTAATCGTGGTTGTTTTTATAGGAATCATTCAACGATTATCTAATTATCATTGTGTTCGAATCCCCATGATTTTGGCTTAAAGTTCCAAGAAAAAGAAACATTTATAATCCTAAGGTCTTATTGACTTTGCGCTTTTGTTTCATCTAAAGAAATTGAAAACTCGGTAATGAGATATTCCTGCATCGAGTGGGAATATGATTGGAATGAATCTTTATTTTTTAGAATATGATCGCTGGCCTTATTGAGAATATGATATTTGTTTGGTCGCATTCTCATAATCAAACAATCCATTTGTAACCTGACTCCGTCTATGAATCATGGTGTTTTGACGGCATATACCGTATTATTTGTACAACCTAATTATATTGATGTCAATTGTGTAAAGGCAAAATTCTATCAGCAACATGTAGGTCAAAAATGAGTTCGGCCAATATCTGCAGATTGAAGAATTTAATTTGTTTTTTAAAAAAATATAAAAAATCATTTTCCCTCTTTACTGATAGTGTTGTTTTATTTGTATTGAAGCAAAAAAATATGAAAAAATATTATTTCTATATAATTCTCCTCTACTGAAATTTTATATTACGACTTTTGAAATGTTTTGACAACTATTTAAATTGTTTGTGTTATATTTTTTTATATCCTAATATAATGGTGTTTTTTTTTTACTATTTTACGGATAATAAAAACTTCCCTTGTATTCTAACAAATATTTACTTATTATCGTATACTTGATGCATCCACATGGATGGTAGACATTTTTTTTTATTGTTTCGACGTTTCATACTGAATTTAATTTTTTTTTTACATAGTTGGAAAATTATCATAAAATGAAAAAAAATGTATTTTCAATATAACTACAGCGTAACGCATTTCAGACGTGTAAAATAATAAAAGCAGAAAATCGTTATTTTCAAGGACGTTACGCAATCCGATGCACTGGCAACGTCGCTTTCGCCATGGAAGCGATAACCCGTACAATAATGAATCGATCAAACAACGTTTTCCGCAACAACACTATCGCTATCGCTGCCGTGCCGCCCCGCCCTCGCCATAATTGTTCATAGCACTCGTATAATATGCATTCATCTGGTAATATCGTAACGTACTACTGTTTGCTAATGACTAATACGCCATTGTGGTCACCGAGGACATAACGTGGTATAATATACTGTGACTGTTACTGTGATGTACTGAGAGCCCCGACACGTTATCGAGCAATTGTGAAACAATGTTACCATGCGCGAGATTGAGTCGCCATTGATTAAGGGTGGAATATGGAGATCATAGCTTAGGAGCATGCGAACCTGCCGACCTCTGACTACTAACAACGCCTAACGCGAGGCCGCATGCTTTGGCAACGTTGCCTTGATCCCCGCACTCCACACACTCCACACACTCCCCGCCCCTCACCGTGTCTTCAGCGCTTTGTTGCTCTGTCTCCTTCTTGCCCGCGTTCTTTAATATCGCCTTCTCACTTCTACGATCAAATTCCACGTTTAAAAATAGATATATGTCATTCCAATTTGGCGTCTTGCATATTTTCACCAGAAAACAATTGTAATTAAATGCACAACATATTAATAGAAAGAAAACACATATAACAAATTAAAGTTGTTAAAGACTGAAAAATTCATAATCATAATTTAATTAAATAATTAATAAACACTAGAAAAAATCACGTGAATAATCTAAAAAATGCAATATGTTTTGAATTAAAAAAAAAAACGTAATTTTTTTTTGCAATAATAAAGCTCAATACTCAATACATTTTGAATAAAATAATCATATTGCACAAAAACTAAATATTACTTTAACTTAACTTAATTAAAAATCAATTACTAAAATGATTTATTGAACTAATAATTTAATACAAATATTGATAACTTAAATCAAATATTTACTTATTTATTTTCTATATCGATACATTGTACAATTGATAAAGTGAAGTTTGTAAAATCACTTTTGAGCTTATTTCCTCCTTCGGTAATGCTTACGGTAACTTGAGAGACTGTAGAAAATATAGCAGCTGAAACAAACAAGCTCATCGTAATTTAAATGATATTTTATTAATTTGACTTGTTGATCTTACGAAGTTTCAATCCTTTGACCTCTGTTGTTTGATTTTCGATTGTATTGCAAAAAACGACGCACTGCTTAGGTTTAAGTCCGGGCTGAACTACAAAATAATTATACAATAGTTCCAGTTCTCTAGCTGCATATTGAGAATTGGTAGGTGAATAAACTAAAATAACTCCCTGGACGTCTTGTCTAAGAGCTGGCCAGCATGATTCAAATCTAATAATATTCTCAATAAATTACATATAATTTTATTATCAATCAATTTGAAAAGTAAAAAACATTTATACTTTCTATCTCCACTACAGTCCCACAGTTCAATATCTAAATTATTTGTCTTTTTAGTATTAGAAGTTAACGAACTTGACTCAAATTCCAATATCCTAACACCTTGAGTCGGTTTATTGTCATTGTGTGATACAATGTCAATTGATTCGGAGAGGAAATTTGCAATACTACTTTTCCCACTCTGAAAAAAATATTGCTTAATACATTTTTTTTTTCAATACATAATTCTTTCATCAATGTATTGAAAAAAAAAATATTTCTTACACCGAGTAATCCAATCAAAAGGAGCTTTAATTTTGTCATGTTTGACTGTTTTTATTTACAGATAAGTTTACCATAGCAACTACATATAAAGTTGCCACCAATAAAACTGTTCATTGTTATTTATAGATTTTATTAAAAATAAAATAATAATTACACTGATGATCTTTCAATATATTCTAAAGCCATTTGACGAACTGAAGCTAGCTTCTGTTGATTTCCTAGTTTTTCTTCCATATCAATCCATTGTTTATAAAGCACCTTCATTTTCCTGACTGTCAATTTTTGTGCAGTGGCTCTTTCAAACACCAATCTATAACAAAGGGAGGCATTTAAATGTGTTATTGAACCAATTAAAAAATAAATGTTATCTTTAATAACTGTAACTAACCTTGCATTGTCATATTTTGACGACTTAATGAGCATGTCAGTGTAAACACACCACACATCCACTCTTTGTGGTAAACAACTAACAATTTGTTCAAACAAGGCTTCTGCTCTCTCAGAATCACCATTATTATTTTCCATATGAGCAAATTTGATTAATATTGGAACATCTACAAAACATGTTAGTTAGAAGAACAATGCTTACACAAAAAAAAATAGATTTTCTTATTACTTACAGGCTTTTTTATCTAAACGATTCATTGCTTTTTGCATTATAGACCTTGCTTTTTCTACTAGATTTGATTTATAACAAGCCTCACCAGTTATAATATAAGTTTGAGGATTATTACGATATTTTGAAACCATCTTGTCTACTAATGATTTTAGAGGCTCAATTTTTTGGGAATCAACATACATTGTGAGTAATTTAGAATGAACCTTAAATGGTTCATTCATTTGGATTGCTTCATCAAGAATTATCTTCAAAGATTCCTAAAATAAATTATGAACACAGATTCAGATGAACATTTTAAAATATGCATGTACTCAATATTTTACCTCGGTTCCAAAACGATTTTCTAAATTCAACATTGCTATCCATACATTAAGTCTATCATCTTCTTCTCTAAATGATATTGTCTTAACAGCTTTACGTCCAATTGCTCTTGCTCGTTCAATTTCAGTAGCCTATCATAAGGTCATTGAACATTGATTATAATGATTAAATAGAATTTGAATTCCGTTTTAATTTTACCTGTAAGTGGAAAGCCATATAAGCAATCCACAATTCACTGTTATTAGGATTCGCTAACAATAATCTATCGAATTGATCCGAAGACTGGGGTGCATTATCATTTGCTGCTATTTGTCGTTCAATATCTCGTAGTTTTTGTTCTTCTTGTCGAGCTTTTTCCACTTTCTCAGCAGCAGTAAGCTTCTTCTTTTTTTTGGGAATTTCTTCAACCTTAAAATACAATATGAAAATTATGTTAACATGTATTCTATGAAAATGAAGTAAATTAACAAATACCTTTTCATCCTCCGATTCACTCGAAACATTTTCTTGCACATGTAACCGCTTAGTAATTGTGGAATAATCTGAGCTCCAGAAGGAATTCATGCTAGGAAATGCACCATTTGTGGGTTCTTCAGATGTCACCGCATTAATTTCTTTTTTTTCTTCTACTAGATCAGGTTTTGGATTAATCTCATTTATGACTTTCTTATCTTTTTTTAGCTTCTTGGATTTCTCTTTAGTTGGTTTTTCTAAAGACTGTGATGGGATTTCTTCATCACATTTATTTTCTGGTTCTATGCTGTCAACTTTTTTTTTTCCTTTTTTCTTTTTTTTCGATTCATTTTTTTCATTTAAACTCTGCTCAATTACAAAATCTTTTGATTGATTTTCTTCAACCTAAAATAATATTATATGAAATAAATAAGTACAAGTTTTAAATTTAAAAAAAATATTGTATATTTTAATAATACATTTTCACTTGTCAAAATATCCAAGTCATCTGTTTTCTTTTTCTTGTTTCTTTGGGAATCTGCCCCATCAGATGACATTTCAGGGTTTTTTCTCTTTTTGTTGGTAACCTTAGTTGATAATAAATTATTTATTTTAGTTTTAAATAATAATGCAGAAATAAAAAATATAAACAACTTACATTGGAATCAGTAGTTTTTACATCATCTGGGTGAATTAAACTACAAGTCATTTTTTTATTTTCAATATCGATAGAATTGACATAGCAGTTGACCTGTTAAATATACAAATTGATTAATTCATACTAATACATAGTTAAAATGCAACTACATAATATTGTATTACATGTATTTTATACATACAATTTGACCAAGCGGAAAAGATTCTGAAATATTTCTTACGGGTTCAGTACTCATAAGTCTTTTAGGAATAAAACCCTTGACATCTTCGAAAAATCCTACTAAAATAGCATTTTGTAGATGCTGAATAGATTAAAAAAATGTATTAGTAATTATTGGAATGACATATTATTTTATTTTGCCCATACCTGAACAACTACACCCCTGTATACTGAATTAACAACAGCATCCTCCAGCCGAGACAGTATTGTGTAATCATCTGATAATAACTGTGATTTAGTAGTGAGATAGGCTTGTGACTGGGGATTAATTTTTAAAACTCTTGCTTTAACAACATCTCCTACTTTGAACTTTTTCATTACTATGCTGACAGGTTGTTTACCCTTATTATCAATAGAAAATTGGGGCACATCACTTGCATGTAATCTAGATATCCATCCTATAAAATTTCAACATTCATATTTATGAAAAGGTCATTTCAAATTTTAGTCATAACATAAGTAACTGTGAAAATAACCTTTCAGTTTTCCCAATTTGACTGAGACTCCTTTATCAGTGACGCTTTCAACAGTTGTATCGACAATAAGACCAATACTCAAATCACTAAATGAAAAGAACTTTTCATTCAAAACATCTTCTTTATCAGTGCATTGGTAGGCATAATCTGATGGGTAATATTTTATTATCCTCACAGTATGACTACTTCCTGAATAGTAAAAAAAAATCATTAATGATAATGTTTTTTATATTCAATTAAATATGTAATATGTATATGTATAAGTATGCATACCTACTAAATATTGCTTTTGAATTTCCCTATTTTTGTCTGGGTCTGATGATAAACTTAAAGACATAATTCCTATACTACTACCGAGCTTGAAAATAACTGCTCTTTTAGTAACTTTCATTACTTGAGCATCGTTAAATATATCTCCACAGTTTAGCTTAACTTCATTTTCCAAATCTCCTTGTGTATCAGAAAAAATATTCCTTGTCGTGAAGAATGCAAACTTCGTCAACGGCATAATGTATAATAATCGCACTCTTGATATTTTTCCCATTTGAATTTTAGTACCAATTTGGGATACATGAATATAGCCAATTGAATTTTTTAAAAACGTTCCTTCCGCACCATCTGTCAGTGGCTGCAAGATTAATTCATTTTGTTTATAAACGAAATGCGCTCTCGAAGAGAATATTACAATTTCATTTCAAACATTTCTTATTTATATGTATAAAAATTATACCTTCTCAACAAAGAAATCAACAGCCATTCCAGGATTTAATTCATTCAATGTGTATTTTGCAATCTTATCTCCACTTAGGGAATTCTCTTGAATCAAGTTCAACTTGTTAGAAACCTTCAGTATAGCATTCAATCCTGATATTTCGCATTTTTTAATGACACACCAAATAAGCTGACCCACACCTTTAAAATATGATTCATGAATAATAACTTGAATTCATATAAAATATAGTATAATTTCACATACTTAATTTTGTATCCTTTTGGCTCATGTTTTCTGGAAGAAACGTTCGGCAGTTTGAGATTCCAAGATCAATAACATAGCCGTGATCTTCAACTGACTCTACGGCACCTCTTATCAACATGCCTAAAATGAAATGTAGTTTAGAATGATACAGACTGTCTTAAAAGAAATTGTAAACTTTATAAGTCAATAAAATAAAAACATAGTATATATACAGAATATTTACTAATAATCAAAATACAACTAACAATTTTCTTTAAATTATGAAATTCCACTAAGAAGTCAACACTATCAAGAATATTAAAATACAGTTTTGGGAATTTTATTTTTGTCACTGTATAATACATGACACATTAAATTAAACATACCTGATTTAAGGTTGGTGTAAGAATACTGCTTATTGATATCTTGAGGCATCATCGATAATGTGATATTTTTGAAGGTAGTCTGTTCTATATTGATGACTTTAACAGAAACATACTCCCCTGGCCGGAACATTTCAGGAAGTTGTTTTATACTCTTATTAATATTAAACATTTAAAGAATTAATTAAAATTTTTACTATAAAATACTGAATTCAATTAATACTTACTTCTGCAGTCTCATTTACAAAAGCCTTCAGCTGTTTAGTGTAAGGTTCACTAATATGACAAGCCATAACTGCTCCATTCACTCTTCCGGGTAAAGATATAATTACTTTAGTGTCATGAACTGTGAGTACTCTACCCATTATACACATACCCACTTGAATTGTCTAAATGAAACATAATGTTCTCATTAGTACAATAATAACAAATGTATCAACATATTATAAAATAGTCTGTTATTGACCTTTTCTGACAGTGACTCTGCATAACTCATTTTTAGTCCAGGTGTAATATCCGATCCATCGGATATATGACCATCTAGTGGTTCCATATCGTCTTCTTCCATGGTTTTTGGAGCTTTGTATCTACGTTTTTTTCCTATCTTGTCGGCAGTTGCCAAAAACTAAATTTAAAAAGAATTAATTAATATGATTCAAATAGACCTATAATTAACTGCACAATATATTTAATACGAATAGGTACTTACGTCGAAATTTTTCTTCTCTTTAAATTGAGCTTTAGGTTTTTTCCCCCCTCTGGGAAAGTACTGTTCCGTCAAAACCATTTTAGTTTATATATTATTTATAGATTTACTGAGTAATAATAACACGTGCGCTAGGTCTCAACTGTCAAAGTGGCATGTAGCATGTGTTTAATGATTTATGGCTGGTCAACACTGTCAAAATAATATACATACATTATCATTACTATAAAAAGTATTTTCCTTTTCCTTTTGAAATATTATGAGATAATCGATGATTTTGAAATTCACTATTATTAATATCCATCGGGAATATTATTTGAATTCTTCAAATTTCACAATCACATAAAAAAGACAATTAGTAAAGTAATATTAATGTAATTAATCAATTCATTACACTAAAAATAACCATCCAAACTGAAAGGTCAAAATATTATTTGATTATTGACGCATACAAAATTTGAATTTGAGGTGTGCCTGTTTGAATCAACAAACAGAAGTAAGAAATATACTTGTTATTTTTTTATTTTTTAATTCAATTGTTGATCAACATGATAATGTTGTGTTGGTCAAGTGTGGTTACCAAATTATTATTGTGATAATATCTTGACCACGAGAAGTCAAAGAAAACATTTAAGTGATGAGATACATAGATAAGTAATCATGTACTCAGTTGATTAAATATTTAATTGTTTTTTTTTTAATTTGATGTAATTTTAATATTTATAAACCAATGTTATAAACTCATTGGATTGATCCATCGTTAATTTTTTTAAATTATTTAATTTTTCAAATAATGTTTATTACCCCTGCACAGGAAGGATCTCCTTGAAATAGGCGATCAAAACAATATTATCTGTCATTTGTCGATAAGACGCCGGCACCTGCCAAGCCTGATTTTGTAGATTGTTTGATATTCTCATTGACACCATGGAGAAAATTGTAATATTCGGTGCTACTGGCATGACTGGACTTTGCGCATTGGACGCAGCAGTAAAGAAAGGTGATAATTTCATTTTCTTGAAGGTTATTTTGCAAATCATCGTAAAATACTAAGTACACATTATTATCACCGCAATTTTTCGAGAAATTTTCTCATGAGTAACACGTTGCACATAGGCATTTTCTATTTATTATTTCAGGTTTGACTGTAAAAGCTTTCGTAAGGAATGAGAGTAAAATCCCTGAAGCATTGAAAGGCAAAGTAGAAGTGGTAGTTGGCGATGTTCTAAACCAGACTGATGTCGATAAAGCTGTTGAAGGCGTTAACGGAGTTGTGGTTGCTCTTGGAACCAATAATGATCTAAAGCCTACCACTGTTATGTCTACTGGAATGAGCAATATCATCAATGCTATGAAAACCAATAATGTCGATGCGGTGTCTGTGTGCATTTCAGCATTTTTATTTTATGAAGTAGACAAAGTGCCAGCAATCTTCAAGGATATAAATGCCGATCATCAAAGAATGTATGATATTCTTAAAGACAGTGATCGTAAATATATTGCAGTATTTCCCCCACACATCGCTGGTTAGTTTAATAATACAATATGAGTTCAAATTGCTTAATTATATTAATGTAAATTAATTTTCAGATTCTCCAAGTGGAAAAATTGTTACTGAATTTGATAAAAGTCCAGGGCGTGCTGTTTCTAAATGGGATTTGGGTAAATTTTTAGTTGATAGTCTGAGTCAATCTCAGTTCTATAAACGAGTTGTGGGTATCACTACTGTTGCCGAATAAATATATATAAAATACAGTTTTTAAAAGGGATTGCAATTAAATTACGCATTGTTAATAAATTAATTTTATTGAATAATTTTTGTGTTTGTTATTTTATACAGTTAATTTCTATATGCATAAGGAAGAACTTGAAAGTGTTGAAAATTTAATTAGTCTGTGTAGCATCCAGTGATTTCATCATATACGTTTTTATAGTTTTTGTTACGTTTGATTGTTTTATAGTGGATGTATTTGGAGGTTGAGATGAGTTACTTTTGGAATCTTGGCTCTTAAGCAAAACTGGCGATATGTTATTTGTGTTTTTAGGATTGAAAAACGTCTTATCGATAATAAAATTTCCATAAATTGAAATTGGCTCACACTCAGTATATCCAAGTTTGCTGTAAAAGTTTTCTTGACCCTTTGTGGAAAGATGTATGAATTTTAATTTCAGCACTGATTTACAATACTTTTCACATGCATCCATAAGAAAAGTTCCCAATTTCTTCCCCCTTAGTTTTTTGCTTATGACAACCGATTCGATAAAACAACTCTCTTTAATACTGGGAATCGGAGTGAGTTTGCAATGTCCGACTACATCTTCGTTTTTATGTACTAGAATCAAGCAAGTCGGCATTGTATCACATGACGAATTTAAAGTTAACATACGGGCTGTTTCACTTCGAGGCCATTCTTCGTTTACTAAATCACAGCATTGTTTCTTGAACTTTGGATGTTTGTGAAGCGGAAGAACAGTTAAGAGCTCCGTATTTACATCTGTGAAGTAAAATAAAAGGGGTTAATTTGTATTTGATTATTTGTGTACATCATACATACTTAAATTATGTTATACATGACATGGCAATACCAAGTGTCAACAGTGTCAACCATAAACAAAAAGTTGCGAGCAATAGTATTTTAGAAGAGTAAATATTTAATATATACTGTAAGTTTAATTATTGTATGGTAACCATATTAACACATATTGTTCACGATATATCATTCTTGACTTTATAAAATTGACCCAACCTGTCATTCTCGGCGTTACGTTGTCTGTTCACTCAAATTGATATGTCTCGTTAATCTACTAAGTAATATTGCATTGTCAGTTCTTGAAATTAAGGGTAATGGGGATTATATATTTAAAAATACTTTGCTAGCTAACGCTAACCTATTTTTGACATGGTCGTTGCCATGTTTAATGGTATTGCCACACAGAAAAAAACTTCTATTAAACTTGTTTTAAATCATATTTTTAGTTCAAGATGTTGCAAGGGCGAATTGGTTCTCTTCCACTGGCAGCTGAAAATCCACTAGGCTTATCTTGGCATGATTCTGCATGGATCCCTATGTTAAATCCTGGAAATATCATGGACTATTTTTCTGAAAGATCTAATCCTTTCTTCGATAGAACTTGCAATAATGAAATTATTAAAATGCAACGGTTGAATCCTGAACAACTAAAGTAAGACAATATTATAGTTAATATGCATGTATTTTTTTTAATGTGTCTACAAATATTGTGTTTTAGTAATATGGTCGGGCTTGAGTATATTTTATTGCACGTTCAAGAGCCAATACTGTACGTTATAAGAAAACAGCATAGACATTCACCCAGTCAAGCCACTCCACTAGCTGATTACTATATTATTGCTGGAATCGTCTATCAGGCTCCGGATCTGGCAAGCGTTTTGAATTCCAGATTAGTATGTGTGGTTTATAAGTTAGGTTTTATATACATTTGATAGATTATCATAGATTTTGAATTTTAGCTTTCTGCAGTGCATCATTTGCAATCATCATTTGAAGAAGCGTCATCTTATTCAAGATATCATGCTAGTAAAGGCTACTATTGGGACTTCAAACCAAATAAAACGGGTAATTATAGTTATTTATAAAGATTATAAATAAATAAATAAACACGTTTGTTATTCATAGCAATCGACAGAGTAGGCGGTGCTGGTGCAACTCCTGGGGTAGTAAAAGATAGTTCTGGCCTAACTAAAGAAGAACCATCAACTTTGTTCCAAAGGCAAAGGGTTGATATGTTGTTAGCCGAATTAGTCAGACAGTTTCCTCTTCCTTCAACACCGCAGGCAGAAAATAAAATGGTTGCAATATACGTAAATATTTATTTTTAAATATGATCATCTAACATAATATTTATTTACAGACAAATGGCACCAATGTTAAAGTTGAGAATCCATCTGAACGAGGAACTGACAGTAAAGCTGAGGTTGCTGTTACAACAAATATTACAATAAAGCAGGAACCGGGTGAAGGTGGTTCTAATTCAGCGGCAAATGGAGTTCCCATTACTAACGGACCTGCTTCTAATCAAAATCAACAAGATATCAAACAAGAAAGCATGAAACCCCCTCCTGAGAAAAAACCAAGAATTTAATCATAGTGCAATTTTTTTCATTTATTTATTACATTAAATTTTGATAAAAGTTTTCATATCTGTGTCAGCTATGATTCAAGCATAAATAAAATTTAATCATATAGGTATTATTTTTTATTTTATGTGGACTTCCATAATGCTTTATCTCCTAAGAACACTTTAGTATATTATACGCCAGTACTCTTCTTGGCTATAGTTATGGTTAGTTTCAGTGTATGGTAATTATTCACGAGTAAATAAAGGATAAATCTTCAATTAGAAAGAGTTTTAAATACATACATATAATTTATTTAGAAAAGTTACAATTATTGTATTTTTTCCATAGAACATTATTCAATATGAATATAAAAATAGTATAAATCTGAGTAATCAATCAACTTTTACTTATGGCACCCTGTAATCTGAAGCAGTCGCTAACAATCTTCCATTTGTCTCCTTGTGCTGTGATCATAAATGTCTGTTGGAAAGCCTTTTCAGCGTAGTCTTTTCCGCCAGAGAGAGGTTGTTCGGCCGAGATGAACTTGACTTGTCCGGTGACTTGCACGAGGAATGTCCCTTGAGGAGAAACAGTATCGTCGGTGAGAGGCTGAGCATCCAAAGTGCTGATGACGAACTCTGAAGGTGGCAGTGACAGCAGGAAGGCCTGGATCCTGTCTGGAGACACGTAGCCATGGCCGCACCAGCTCAGCAGCGCCGCCTCCGTGTACAGTCTGCTCATCTGGTGTCTGCTCTTGTCCATGCTCTTGTAGTAAACCTGGCTGAAGTCCTCGGCCGTGGCGCAGGCCAGTTCTATCTTCGAGCTCATCTTCAAGACTGTCACAGCCAACAATCAACAGTCAACAAACTCAACACGCTTCTCTGACAACTGTCATCGCTTGTCAACCAGGTATTACCATACTAATTCATCAAGTTGTATTTATTAAATTAGTAATCATGATATGACTTCTACACATATGAAATACAAATAAACAAAATAAAATTACTGCTTAAATCTAAAAAAACTTTTTATATAAATAGAAATTTTACAGATGGCAACATCAAACGTCAAACTCATGCTTATCTGACAGTCGTAACACCATGGACCTCGAAATAGAAGCTGATTTCAAAAGAATGGCTGAAAAAGCTTTAAAGGTATATTTAATTATTGATTATAAGATTGAATTCAGTCTTTCTTGTGAAATTATGGTTTTAGGAAGGATATAAGGAAGGGGCTTTTTCGGCCAGAGAAATATTATTGCAAAAATCATTTGATAGAGGATTTGAAATAGGAATAAAAATTGCATACAGTATAGGAAAAAATCACGGGATTAAAGTGTAAATATTCAAAAAAGTCTAACTACCCATATATTTTAATTCAAAAACACATTCAAAGATATTTAATTTTTTAGTGCAATTAGAGAAAATATGCCACGAAATTTTTTACCAAATAATATAAATCTTCCCGAGAACAATTTATTTCTTGATACTGTCCAAGATGTTCTTGATAATAAATTATCCGAAACTGAATCTATAATACAAAAACTAGAAGAGGAAAACCAAGAACTTTTTAAAATAATCGATACATTTATTCAAACAAATAAAGCTGGGAGATGATTTTTAATTTAAAATATATAAAATAATTGACTGTGAATATGACTTTTCTACTTAACTAAATAAAAGTAATTAAAAAAATATATACTCTTTTTTAATAAGCAATGATTCAATCACTTACCTAATTTGTTAACGAATGTTTCACATTTGCTATTTTAAGTTAATTATGATTAAAAATTACATAATTTGTGATTAAATGTACGCCAAAGAAACGAATATAATAAATAATTTGTAACATTTTAAATTAAAGTTCAAAACTTATATCTGTGTTCGAACAACGATTTCAAAATCAAAAGTAATTACATGTAAAAAGGATAAGGGTATACAAACAAATATTTATTTATCATGTGGGTTCTTCGGGAAAACCATGCTACTTTACTATTTTTACTATTGGTAGTTGGAATATATTTTCTAGCGTCGATTCATAATGACAGACATTAATGAAAAGTTGCATTTAATAATTAAGATAAAGAGAATTTACCTACTTCTTCTCTGATTTTAAAAAAAAATGTTTGTCTTGAGTCTTTGCTTTTTATCGACATTCACGATATTTTTTTTTAGAATTTGAAAAACGTGTGTATCGTTTTTTAAAATCAAGAGGAAAGTCGTCAAAATTACTAAGATATCTGTTAAATTTTTAAATGCAAGCACCTCGTTGAAGTTTCAATGGTCTAGTATATTAAAATATAAACAATTTAGTAATGAAAACGGCTGCCTAGTTGTTTTACAATAACGGTATTTCCATGTACCGGTGTAAATTAGGAGGATCTTGTCTTAAGGACTCGCTGCCTTCTAGTAACCAGCAATTATGTTTGCAGGAAGCGATCGCCTTTCATTGGATGCAAGTTTAATATGCTTTATTCACAAAATGAACGACGCGAAATAATTTTCAAATAAATAAATAGGTACAAAAATCTATATTTTATATATTGACCATCATATTGATGAGGATATCTCTTACTACTTTACAAAATTATGACGACCATACATACTTATTATTTTTCACCCTTCTTTACTTACATAATATATTCACAAAGGTCGTTCATTGTGCGATTCAGCATGTCGAAAGGTATTGCTGAAGCAGACAAGGAAGTAAGTCCTCCACGGGCATTACTTTAATCACTATCGATTGCTTGTAGAATATTATAAAGTCACCATCACTATTCTTGTTATTATGTAAACTTGCTTTTAGTCCTCCCCTGCATATTTAACACATAAACTTTATCATATGCCATTTATTTTTAATTCCAAAATACACATACAGAAGCGGATAATTATTAAAAATGTTCAAACGGTGCCGATATTTTTTATTATACTATCATCGTACGTAATTTGAGAACATCATTCCTTTATAATAAGTCGGCGATATGAAAAGGGCTGTCATTAAAAATAATATTCAATTATCTCAGATATACCTTTATGTTATTTCGACAATATTCTTGCAAATATTAAACAATCATCATAAATTTAATACACTTTAAGCCGAGCTAAAGTCAAATTATTTTTTTATATTAAACCTTAACAAACATTTACCAATTAATTCGATAGTAATTCATGCTAAATATGAATTTTCGGTTTAATTTATTTTTAGGGTTGTTTCAATAACGAAGTAAGCGATACAACCGATATATACCATACAACTGGATTTATACATATCAAGATGACGGTCCAAGTAGATGAGTGGAGTAAGACAATTAGTGTTGCTTCGGTCAAACTCATCTGCTTGGTCCTCTATCTTGATATTTATACATCCAGTTAAATGGCCTGTTAATATCCGCTTAGTTATCATCTAAAATTTTTGATGATAGTCCATCACTCAGACAATTTAAACTCAGTGTTTTTTTTTGTAGATTCAGCATATCTCATATTTTTTGTGAAGTATGATAGTTTTCGTTGTGATCTGGACTAATATAATCAGAATAGGGTTAATTAAATTATGAAAATCTAACCATAGACTAAAATGCTGATTATGATGTGTTTGTAGTTTGAAAGAACAGAAATTATAGAACGAAATCTTTAATACCCAAGGATATTAATCAAAAACTGTGGCATGCGGCGCGCCGCTCTACCTCTTACTGCAATCATGTCACGGATATAATTAGTGTTTTTGTTATATTTAGGTGTGTATATTAACGAGATAATTCTGTATATATATGGTTATTGTGATGACCGGTCCCTGTAATATTAAACGGGATTGAAATGTCAGCGGAATGACATGCAGGTTAACGTCCCGAAGCTTTGGTTTGATCGACTGCGGCCTCGGAGCCTTGCTTATGCAAGAGTCTGTCTTCGGAATTTATGGCCCCTTCAACTGTCCTATGGATGGAGAAGGCGTTTCAGATTTGTGTCCCTGGGAGGGTGATTTGAAATTTTAAATCGAAATAGTACTTGCGGCAAACGTATCATACAAACCTTGTACATAGTCTCGTCTAGGTACATTTCAAAGCTCGCTCGTAATTCAAAATAGGATTGCACTTTTCATATACCCAATGCATCAATATAATAATAAATAAAAGCAACAATATTTTATACTCAGATATTTATTTATGCCCCGAAGAGAGTCTTTTTGAGAGGTTTTTTTAGACACAACAACGTGTTAATTTTCTGTCGGTGATCTTAACTATTACTAGTTATACAGGCCACCGACATAATAATCAGTATTTACCTTACAATACAGGAAATCAGAGTAAACCTGGATCAAGATAATCGTTCGGGATTTTAATAATATTGGGCTAATAATACGATGTAATTGCATATTAATCCGATAACTCTATAATTACATGTGTTAAAAAATCCCTACATTAATATACTCTCTTTTTATACACAACAACGTGTTAATTAATTGTCTGTCGGTGATCTTAACTATTACTAGTTACACAGGTCACCGACTTAATAACCAGTATTTACCTTACAATACAGGAAATCAGAGTAAGCCTGGATCAAGACGATCGATCGGAATTTTATCAATATTATTCCCGATCTCCCAGTCGTAATAACCGATCAAATTTTCTTTTTATTTGAGCGGGATTTTATCCCATGACCACAGTATTTGTAGCCACGCAAGATTTTAAAAGCTCATTTAAACCATAGATATATTTAGATTAGTTCTTCTTTGTCAATTGTTATGTTTCAGCCGATGAGTGTTGCACTATCATCACTGCGATTTGGGATCCCCCGTAATTCTCTAGTGGTACTGCAGTATGATATAATAATACAATGTACTTATAAATAAATAACAAATGAATTAATGAAAAAACAGCAAGCTTTTTTCTTTGGCTAAACCGCAGAAAAATTTTCAGGGAGGATGCAGAATAATGTACTACGGGATTTTTTGTGTATTTTTTTTTAATTTATCAATCAAAGGGGAGCAAAAAACCCCTTACCCCAAATTACGGGCACCCACGACAGCAAAAAACTATATTATTTTATATATGCGTCTGCTGTTCTCATTTCTCTATGTATGTAATTTTTCCATTTTTGTATTTTTCTATGTCATTTTCATATAATCTTTCCATTTTTGTATATTTTATTTTTTGTCAGAATAATTATTATCGTAAAAGACGTAAGTATAATAATACACTATATAATAAATAAATATACATACTGTTTTTCCAAACAGACCCCCCTTAGGTATATGTAAATTTAAGTTTAAATTAGTACATGATAATTATCATAAAATATTTTTTATTCGTTTTACGGTTAGGAAAGATGCATGTTAATTATATTGTAGCGATAAACATGTACAAATATTCAATTTAATAAAAAAACTAACTTTTTAAAGTATATCTTATTAAAATAATGTATGAAATATATTTGCGAATTGCTCGATGTTTTGTGTGGGTTGAAGAGTTTACGGTAAAAGCTCAATAGCGGATGGGTGGGCGGTAATGCTAACCAACAAACTGGTCAGATATCATGCGAAGTCCTCCAGAGCTTCGGTTTATACTCCGAGCTACTTTAATATCCAGATAATATCAGATAATTAATACCAAATGATACTAAGCGCCGCGAACTTCCTCTGCAGTATAATACAATGTTACTCCCTATAAATCATTGGAGATAAGCCCTGGAAACCTGCGTAATAATCAGTGAGAGCATGGCTCCGAAAACCATGGTCATGAGTTCAATTTCTACAATTCGAATTGAAACAATAAAATTAATTCGTTCGGCTATTGCAACTGAGGGATCAGAAATATCCTAAAATCCTGATGGACCATATCGATCCTGGTTTACTATTATTGGATTGTATGGTGAATACTAAGGTAACCTTATGTAATTATAATAGTTTAACTTATTACTAATTAATACAAATCCACTAAAT
This sequence comes from Agraylea sexmaculata, assembly GCA_022606485.1. Classification (NCBI taxonomy): domain Eukaryota; kingdom Metazoa; phylum Arthropoda; class Insecta; order Trichoptera; family Hydroptilidae; genus Agraylea; species Agraylea sexmaculata. Next base: position 84,536 of record JAGTTH010000451.1, read on the forward strand.
AATATACGGCCAGTTTCTTTATATAGCTATAAATTCGTGAGCTACGTGACAACAGATTATACAAATCTCGAGTCATATACAAATATGTATTCCGTTTCTTCAAGCCGTGTCAAAGTGAAGAACCAAAAGATGAAGTGCCGAGTGAAGATTTGATAGTTCGTAGCACGAGCTAAATCTTAGAGAAACGCATTTTGCGCGTAAATCGCCGAGTCGAGATTTAACTTGCGTTGAAGAAAACGGCCCATAATCTAATAAAAAGCTCCCCGGGTCGTAGTTGTTGTTGTCCAGAGGACGTTACGTCATAATTCAGATCTATCAGCCGTATTCAATATAAGGGCCGGTTTCTTCAACGCGTATTAAATCGTGAGCTACGTTGCAACAGATTATACGAATCTCGTGTCATGTACACATATTCCGTTTCTTGAAACCGTGCTATAGCTAAAGCCGATCATACCCGATGTTTGTATCGAAGGCATTCAGGTGAACTTGCATACAGGCGACTTGAGCCGAAGCGACGAGTTCATCACGAAACTGGAATGGAGGGGGAAATATAGCACAAGCTCGATTTAGCTGTAGCACGTCAATATCGGCGAGCTAGGATTTGACAGCTGGTAGCACGAGCTACATCTTGAAGAAATGCATTTTGCGCGTCAATCGTCAAGTGATACGAGCTCGATATTTAGCACGCGTTGAAGAAACAGGCCCTCATAGTGTAATGAGTCTTTCTAGAGCTGATTCGTACATGAATAGAACCTGGTAGTATTGTGTACATCAGCTCTATTTGTATACACACCGCACGCACACTCTCTCATTACACTAATATATCGGATACGGCCGCAAGGCATTCTGTATTATTAGTAGGCATTGGTATGTACAAGTGTAATCGAGAATGTCATTGATATAAATGGAAAGCGTACTTGGATTTACTAGTACCGGATTCCCAAGTATGGCAGAATATGCATATACAAGTGACAACAACCGTTATTGGCACGCTGACCCTCTGATCCCATGATCTGATGGGATGTGATCATCATCACTGATTACCACTCAGCTACCATCCATAACCACCACTTCTCTAATATGGACTATCATTACTGACTCAGTCAATAATATCAACCGACATTGTATCAAACATCTCTGCTCGAGCATTTACTATGAAAGCAATTCTTTCAAGAACATTTCTACCCCGCCTTTTAGTACTTTTTTGGTTAACATCTTTAGTACTCAATTATTATATTAAACTACATCTCCACTGCTTTGGATTTTTTTTTTAATTGTATGTACATTAAAATCACAGAATAGTTGAAAGCAATGAGCTTATATGTATAGAGATGCCAATAATACTTGTAAAGACGATAATAAATTTAAATAAAGAGGCACCAATTCTATAGAAACCACACCAGTCGGTGTTCGTCGATTAGCCGCCAGGGGCGCTGCTTCAACGCCGCCTCGCTAATTACAATTCTATTGCGTATTTTAAGTGCCTGCAAATATGTGAGTGTATATGTATTAGGGTTTAGAAAATGGACATGTATTAGTGACCGGGCACAGTTGAAAGTATGCGGGAATAAATGCATGGCCGTTCTATAGATAAAAGTTCATTTGTTGAAAGTCTTCTATAAAAAAATAATAGTTTTTAGCGGCGTATTCAATATAATAGTGTAATGAGAGTGTGTGCGTGCGGTGCGTATGCGTGTACACCAATATTTAATACTCTCTAGTCTATTCGTACTCATACCATCTAGCACGACTCTTACATAATTTTTACCCAGAATATTGGGTGATAGATATAAATAAAAACAATACAAATTATGCATAAATAGTGTAACTACCTATTATTTTTTTTGTTTCTTTTTAGCTCACAATCGAAAATTTATACATTTTGATAAATGTTTAAATATTCATTTGTTTGTAAGTAGGTAAAATCATCGAAGCATTAATTTAAGATTTATTTTAATATTATAAAGAAATGTCACAGTGGTATTTGTTGGATATTTTTCGGCATATCGGAGTAAATTCACCGAGCGAATAAATATACAGGCCAAATTGTGGTTATTTATGACAATTATTTTCGTACGAAAACATTGTGTTACTTGAGAACCTATTTATCTCCAACAGAAATACGAAACCATTTGCGGTTGCGAAAAAAATAAATAAAATGGACACGGAGAGGATTCGATTTTATTTATTTCTTATACATGTACTTTCTGCAGGATGTGTTCAGCAACTGAGATACAATGTTTAGTACAAATGCAACTTTGTGTTCACAAGCATTTGCGAATAAAAAAATAAACTGAGTCATTTGGAACTTTTTGTTTGAGTTCATTACAATCAAAGATACGTAGCTCAAGTTGGTCTAATGATTGTCAGAAAGCATCGAGCAAAAAGTGATCATTAGCCAGTGATGATAGCCTCCGGGGACATATGAGAATATACAGTTAAATTGATTTAGACACTAATATTAGGTATTCATATACAAAAATCAACATTGCCATTTAAAACATCGAAAAATTGATATCAGTAAGTATATCTATAAATTCAAAATCACACAACTGCAGCAAAATAATATGAATCTTGGGAAAAAGTACAATGTTATAAACAGAACTAGTCCAAGTCGGTGTAATAAAATGCTTTGTCGTATTCACGATTTCCTTTATAATATTGCTTTACTATTTGATACAATTATAATGTATTTTATTTCTTCTCTCTGATATTTGCATTATATGACATCTACAGTTATCAGTTATTTATTTGTTTGCATATATACGCTCATAAGAGCTTTTATTACATACAAGACAAAAATAATAATAAAAAGGTTTAAAAACATAAATAAATTATAGTATTATATAAAAATGTATAATAATAAAATTCAGTTAAAATAAAGTAAGGTGTAGGAAGCAATCATTTATATGTTATTATATAAGGTCGCTCTTAAAAAATCCTTGTAGGTGGCAGGTTTTGTGGAAAAGAGTTCACCTAGGTGCGTAAATTCGTTGCCAAATTATATTATTATATATTCAAGGGAAAAACTATAAAGATGAATATAAATTTCAAAAATAGTAATATGATTATATACGTTTTATAAGACTGTTTTGTTAATATTCGAAAATTCAAATAAACTTATACATTTTACTGAATTATAAAGCATTATAATTAAAATGTAAGCCGCGCAGTGTTCTACAATTGTGAGCAATTAAAAATCTGTTTTTTAACCCTCTTGGCCGAGGTTTGGTCATTTTATATAGTCACTAGGGTTTTTAAATTGGTTAAGTAGTCGTCTGCTTAGTGAAAGGTCATGTGTTTGAACCCCGATGTTGCCAACACATCACGAAGTCAGTCTGCCCTGGGTCAAGGTTTCTTATTATCACAAAAATAAAATCTCATAACATTTTAGTGCTTGTTGATTTAAATAAGTGTATTTTAAATAACATCCACAGGCAGAATTAAATCTTGGGTTATTCAAAGTTTATTTAATAATATATTTTTTTCAATGAAACAAATATAATTGATTCCACCGATATATGTACATACATATTAACAGGTCATACAACTGAATATATAAACATCAAGATGGCGTACCAAGTAGAGGAGTCTGAGTGAGACAGTTAGTGGTGCTTCTATCAAACTCATCTGCTTGGTTCACCATCTTATCTCTATTTAAATATCCAGTTGTATGGATTGCAAATACATATATCGATAGTATTGATATAGTCAGTGAAAAGTGGGTAGTTCAGTATAAAATAATCAATGCATTAAAAAGACTCGAAAACCATCGAAATCATTGTCTATAAAATATGTTGAATTTAGTGTTTTAAATATATAAAATTCTAGTATTCTTTGTACATACATTTTACCAGCGTGATAGCTCAAGGGATAAGACGCCTGGCTACTAATACTGTGGTCATTGGTTCAAATCCCACTCAAGTCAAGAATTTTTAAAACTGGGAGATCGGGAATAATATTAATAAAATCCCGATCGATCGTCTTGATCCAAGTTTACTCTGATTTCCTGTATTGTAAGGTAAATACTGATTATTAAGTCGGTGACCTGTGTAACTAGTAATAGTGAAGATCACCGACAGACAATTAACACGTTGTGTGTATAAAAACCTCCTCAAAGAAAGCTCCATCAGAGATGTAGGTTCTCTGGTATTCCAGACGACTGTGTTCTCTTAATTATTATTAATATTTTTTTTATTATAATAAAAAAATACATAATATCAATTTAGCAAATTATGTTAAGGCTGTCATCGTAAAATGTATGATACTATAATAAAAAGCACAGTCGCCGTTCAGTAACGTAGCAAAAACGAGTTTCACATTAACATTGTTCCCTGTCTCTTGCTATTTTATTATTTACGCATATTCTCATAATTGTATTATTTTATGTTTATTAATAAGAGTTGTCGAGACAATGAGTCATAAATTTACAAAGATCACGTATTTGCTTCCGTTGGTTCGACGAAAAATAACACGTTAACCTATCGACCTCGACAACATTGTTGATTTTACCACAATTTATTACCGAAAGTGTTTTATTTTAAATCAAATTGATAATTAAGTGGCTAATTTGATGACTTAATAAAATTTGAACTACGCATAATTTGAACGCATCGGTAGAAATAAAACCCGACTAAAATAACCGTGTTACATTTAAATATTTCAATTAACCACTATTAAAGAAATAAATAGAGGATTGTAATTCATTAACTCATTAGAATAATTGGTTCGGGTCGTTCATAAATATCTTGAAATTTAAAATGGTAAATAATTTATTTCGGTAATTATTCGGACCCAACGGTATTTTTTAATAAACAAAGCTTCTCCTGGCACGGTTTTTTTTAATATTGAACGATGATTTTATTTCATTTTAAAACGAACCTAGGTATAAAAGCTATTTAGTCAAGCTTTCATAATAAGAGCCTGTCTGTAATCAAGCTTGTCATTTAAGGTGAGAGTTAATCGATTTTACCGAGAAGAAGGGAATCCATCAGTTCTAAGGTAGAGATTTTCAATTAGGAGAAAAGTAAACTCAGCTTCTACAATTATGAACAATTTTATAAATTTAATAAATTCGTTGAGTATTTGAGAGTGTAAAATTCATCATTCATTAAATTAAAGCAGTTAAATATCGCAATCGAGGCGTTGATTCGAATATATAATTTATTATTTTAAGGGCCTCGGGCAAATTACATTTTTTTTTATTTTCTTTCATCAAACCTGTGATTAAAAAACGATTAATCAAATTTCAAATATGTAATTAATAAGTTTATGTTTTTAATGATAAAATTTGTGTTGTACGTATTTAACCTTTAATTATGAGTTTTGTACTTTAGTAGTCTTTAAGTCGAAAGTATACTTAAAATTAAAATATTGTCGAAATTACTACATAAAATATATTAACAACACGATCAATAAAAAAGTTGTATACTGAAAGTTCGAAAAACTACTTTTTTTAAGATTTGACTAAGAAATTACTCCCAATTTTCTGGTTTCCGAATTTTCACAATCATTTTCAAATTAAATTTATATAAATATATACCTTTGATCATTATGAAAAGACATTACATTTTTTAGAGGTATTCTTTAAATATAATGGGAAAAGGAAATAGGCATGTAAATGATTATTACCTAAAATAAAATGCAAATAACCGAGTTCATTTATTACTGGCTACCTGGTCGGTATGACAGGTGATTGAGTATGATGGAATATAAGATGATAAATTTTCCTTCTTCTTTATTATGAGCCCGTCCAGTAATAATAGTGTTAAAAATAGCTTCATTCATACGCGTGATAAAAATAAAGAAATTAACAACTTTAATAAACTCATCAAAAACATATTATCTGTTCAATTTCATCAATGCATTTATAATATCGCTTGGAACTTCAGCATAAATCATGTTTGTGCAAAAAGTAACTGGTATCGAAAGACTTGCATCTTCGGAGGTGATATTTTTTTATTGCTTTAAATTACTGTGGAGTTATTGAGGCAATAATTTATTCTTTTACAGTTATTTTTATCCTATACAATATATGTAAGTGTTAAACTCACGCTACAGGTTATTGAAAAGTATGGAATATAAATATCAGTTTTTTGTCAACACATTCATTAATACATTTTATTATGATTTCTTAATGACAGCATTCTACTATTTATATTTTCCATTCATTATTTTTTACTTATGCAAGTATTAATATGTGTTAAATTGTACCCAAAATAATGATAGAACAAGAAGAGGTAAAATAAATGTCAATCAATACATTTTCAGGATATTTTTTGTATTTAAAAACAATAAATTCTAAATAATTAAACTAATATTGATTGTACTATATTTGCTTTGGAAAATTTAATTAAGTTGAGTTATTGTAAAATTAATAATCTGTATATCAAGGAAAAAAATAGGTTTTTAAATGACCTTCCTATATTATCCAACCCAACCCAACGATTACAGTTTTTTTTAAATTTCCTTCAAACCAATTGAATTAAGAAGATACCGCATCAGTGGCGTCGTTTTTTTTTTAATTTTGGATATAAAAATGCATTCAATAAAATTTGATGATTATGGCTCATCTATGTATGTATTCCATGTTGTGAAGATATATTTGTTTCATATTATAATAAGGAAATTTAATTTAAAGTATGAAAATACATCTGCGGAAGGACTGTTAAACGGGTTTGTTGAAGGTGACTATTATTAAGTTAAAGCCTTTAGATGCCGGATTCATAAATAACACATAAAAGCTTTAATTATACACTGAAAACTGTAAATAAAATATCAAAGTGCGATAACGTAAGAGAAAACAAGGAATAATGATGATTTAATTATATCTTCAGTATTTATTATCTTGATTTAGTATTTTATTATTTATTCTGTACATAGTTTATTGTTGTTCAAAGCAATATAATACTTACTAGATGAATTCAGAGAAAATTGCGTTAAAAGTCAATTGGATAAAAAAATAACCCGAGGCAGTGTAAACAACGATACTAGGTTCACATCCTCTAAAAAAAGAACCATGCACATCACTTATAAATTCACATTAACACGTTCATGATATTTTATTAGAAATTAATTACATTTATAAACATATATGTCGAAAATTACTATTTAATACTTAATGAACATATGAACAAATTTTTCTTTTCGAGTAAGTTGGTACCTATAGCTTTTATAAAAACTACCAAAAACCTAAATTTTCGTAATAAAACTTTTCCGGGGTATTATTCTTATTATTTTTGTGTATATTTAACAAAATATACACATAAATAAAGGTGTTTAAAATTAGAGAGATCGCGTGCTGCACGATACTGAAGGAAATATTTTGCGTTCCATCGAAACGAAAAATATATATAAATTTACTATATATATACTAAAACTATGTTGTTTTTTATATAATTAAACGCTGTCTAAATTGACTCTAAATTAAACAGGGTTTTTGAGTATTTTTAATCACGAATGATATATGAATGATCGAATAGGATTTTATTAACATTATTACAAATTCCCAATCTCCTAATAGTAATAATCGATCAAATATTTTTTTAGCATTTGTCAGCTTATCCCGTTGAGCTATTAAGATAAATATTTCAATGAGAAATGGATGTTAATTATAATATCTATAAATGGAGAATTTCTTTATCGACAGTAGTTCCCGATTTGATTATACTTAACTATGTATAATCAAATAAATAGTAATAAACTTACTAACCACAATTCTTTTAAAGGTATATTGACACGACTGTAAATATAATAAAATTAAATGTGTGAAAATTAGTTTATTTTGAAGCTAGCTGTAAGTAAAATTAGGGGTTAAAATATGTATGCAACTATTATTGATGAGACTGTCCGTAAGAGTGGTGAAGTTAAATATGGAGGAATAATGTAAATTCAATGAGAATAAAATATTATCGGGTCTGATAAGCAAAATGATCTTTAGATTTTACAAGGGTATTTCTAGATCATGATTATAAACAATTTAATAAAATTACCATATTTTTTATGAATTGTATTTAGTTATAGTGGTACAGTTGTCTCGTTATTGTGAAGATCCATAAGGAGTGAAGACACGATGTGTGTCATTGTCGGTTGGCAGGAACTTGTCGTATGTTATAACTTGGACATGGGTTCAAGACTAGTCAACTTCCATGGTTAGTGCAGGTGACATGACAAGACCTTCACCAAATTGGTCACACTGTATCCAATCAAAGAAATACTTCTCACAACCTGCAATTCACACAAACACCATAAATTGCACAGTCACACCATTACAATATAGGCAATGTGAAAATAGATTTTGAAACCTGACTTTGTATATTCTCTACAGGGATTCTAATTATACGTAATGTACGTGCATTAATATTTTTATAATAAATTATAACAGGTTCTATGAAGCTCTTAATCCATCTCTTTGATGAAGGCAGGCTATAAGGGTTAACTTAAATAAAATTAACATTACTTAAGTCTTAGTTTTTCACTGAGCTTGATATACAAATCTTAATTATTAATAGTATACATACAAATATATTTATTTATATACGACCCGACAAGCTTTTTAGCGAAGGTTTTTAGACATAAAAACGTGATAATACATTGACTGTTTATGATCTTAACTATTACTAGTTACACACGTCACTGACTTAATAATCGCCTCAATATTCACCTACCACAATACAGGAAATCAGAGTAAATCTGGATCAAGACTATCATTAGGGTTTTCATTAATATTATTCCCGAGTCGTAATAGCCGATCAAATCAATTTATTTTACTTGAACGGGATTTAAACCCATGACAATAGTATTTTAGCCACGTGCAATACTAACCTTACAATACAGGAAATCAGAGTAAACCTGGATCGAAACGATCGATCGGGATTATTGTACATCTGTAAGAGTCTTATTTTATTAAGTTAAAATATTACTAATATTCCCGATCTCCCAGTCGCAATAACCTATAAAGTTTTTAAAAAAATTGAACTCAACGGGATTTGAACCCTAAACCACCTAAACCAAACCCTAAGTCACTTGCTATTTCTCCTAAGCTATCACAATACATATTTAATATATTATGTATACCATACTGTGATCATATGAAAAAATCATTACAGGAAGCAAACCCAAGTATTAAAAATTACTACTGTTAGAAAATTATATATTCGTAGGAAAAATGTACTTATAGCGACGTTATTTTTTAGATCATTATTTGCATAAATCACTCACAATTATGTGCAAATTCTGGCCAAAAATATTAATTTTTTAACAAAAGAATGTATACAATTAAATTATAAGTCTTGGAGAGCCGCTCTGTCGGTGACCTTTGTAACTAGTAATAGTTAAGATAACCGACACACATTAAAATCTTCTCAAAAAGCCCCTCGAAGCGTAAAAAACAAATAAAATAAATTACTGTCTACCGATTGAGAAAAATTAAACACTCTGTTTTTAATGTCCCTAGTCAACCTGAGTAAAATAAAATAATTTTACTGATAAAATTGCCCTTAATCATTTCATATTATGAAAATTCTTTAGTCGGGCAGAGCCGCTCTGTCGGTGACCTGTGTAACTAGTAATAGTTAAGATCACCGACAGACAATTAACACGTTGTTGTGTCTAAAAACCCTCCCAAAGAAAGCTCCATCAGAGAATTGGCTGTAAGTATAAGAGTTACACTAATTGTTTGTACATATTATTGAATAGTATTTTTGATGAAAAGTTAAAAAAAATAATGCTCAATTTTGACATAAAATATAGTATATTTGAATGGATGAATACAATTTCAAAATAGCGGTATAAATGACATAGTGGACTGGTTAGCAGTAATAGTCACGCGACGGATATTTCTTACTGACTACAAATACCCACAGCATTTCTTCACATTCTTCATACTTTTTATAAGCTTATTCCCGGCTATTGTTGTGGAACGTCCGCTATGAGAGGAACACGAATATGAGCTAATAAATGAAGCTCTATAATTACATTTCTTCCTTCCTTCTTTTAACCGCACATTTTAAACGTTTCCTCGCAATGTATACAAGTAGACGTGACAAGTAAGAACGTTAATCCTTCTGTGCGGAAGGAAGGCGGGGATAAATTTGTCAGGCTGTGAGCTTCCAGGAGACAGGGACAGCTTTGAAAATAAACGGACGATCTTCCTGGACAATGGAAACGTGTGAATCAGATACTCAGTAGCTCAACAGTTAAGATGTCACGCGTGGACACTCTCACGATCGTATAATTTATAGATTCATCCTTTTGGAATACAATACATTCAAATTCAATTTTATAAGAACAGAACAATAACATTTATTTATCTGATACCTACTTTTAATTACGTATTAATAGCTCAGAGGAATGACCGTTTGATTACAAACATCATGGTCATATACTCCGATGAAAAAAAATACATAGAATATATAAACATAAGAATTGAAGTAGCCAAAAACATGAGTTACCTGGCAAACATTATACTGTAAACATCTCTTTTCATATCTTCAGTTATATTTCACAGTAAAATGGGTAAATGCATTGTTACTACATGTCATATGGACTCAAATATATACATACACTCAAATACATCTTGGTGAAGTTTTTACCAAACACTACTTCTTCAACATGTTTCAAATATTATTGCGTTTTAATCGTCAAAGTATTGTCACAGCCACTCTCAGTGGTCACTAGAAATGTGTTGATTGAGGGAGACACACTTATGCCTTTATCGAATAGGAGGGAAGAGTGCAACAATACACAGGCTACACGAAATTGACACGAATTATTTATATGCAATGCGATATCAAATGTTTATATCTATGCGAATTTATGACTGTAAAAAATAATTATAATAATTCTAAATATTTATTATTGTAAAATTATTCTCTTTGTTTCTTATGTTTGTAGCGCAAATGTCAAATTTTAGACTATAATGGCTATGATTGGTACAACCAGTGACGTGCCAAGGTCAAACGAATATTATGGCATTATCTTCCTATTTCTTCAGGTGGGTGATCTTTTTCTTACATGTTTACACTTAATGTAAATAAAAGATGCACTCTATGGGAAAAAAGATAGAGCGATATACAAAAGAGAGATACGTATAATACTATTATATTCGTTTGAACTTGGCGCATCTCCGGTCACAACAGAGCACTACAATCAATGATGAGATTTAAATTTAATTAATAATAACTTAAAGAGAACTTGTTACTTGGTTACTCATTTCTCATAAAAAGAAAATCGTACATTGAATCCAAATCTTAGACATTATTTAATTAAGTAATACTTAATTTCCGTTTTGAAAATTGTAAAATTGAAGAAATCTTCTTTTTCAAGTCTTTCTTACTGTGATATATATTAAATCAAGACCTCTTATCTAATTTAAATCTGCAGGAAATGTACTGAGATATTTTTTTCCAAGGAATGTCTATAGTATAAAAATGTGTTAGGATAATACCAATCACAGCCATTTAGTTCGTCTTTGTCTATGTAAATTTGCTCTACAAACAAAAGGAACCCAGAGTAGTGCTGCTTTAATTTCTGTAATTTTATCAATAAGATCTCCATGCGATCATAATCTTAGTAAGGTCAATTTCAACACCCGATAAAAATATTGTAAAAAAGAAAAAAAATCCCATTTTTATGATCTTATGAATACCTACAATGTATGTAATTATGTTTTGGCACCGGCCAATGAAGGATTCTCCCAACAGGTATTTTAAGCCTGAGAATGTGGAAGCACGGATATGCTTTTAATGAAAATATATGGTGAAGAATGTCAAATAATTATCATTGGATGTGTAATGTAAGTGAAACTTGTACCCGAGGTATAATGTATTCGAGAAATCATTAAAACACACATAATACATTTATCGAGATGCCATTGGCAACTATTTCTCATGCATATTTCATACAATGAAAATATGTACGTATTTAAGTACACATAAATGATAAATAAAAATAAAAATGTACGCTCTGGAAATATTAATGTTTTATTTATTTAATTTACGGCATTTAACAGACTGGCGATAATCTTATAAAATGTTAATTTGCGTGGTCTATAAAATAACAATAGTGTCTGTTAACTGTGAACTTTCAAAGTGCTTCTATAGGACTGTTAAAATAACCACTTGTGCCTTTGTCTTCGGCCATTTCTCACGTCCTACTAACAATAATACTATTTAGTATAAACGAGCATTGTGATACTTGGACATAAACTAATAAACAATTATGTGCGAATGAAGAACCTAGACCGATTTCACTGTTACAAAATGTCTATTTTTTATATGAACTGTTTTTAGTAAATCACCATGCGAATGGTTGTCTAATGATAATATAATATATATATATATATATATATATATATAATAACTAATATATATATATATATATATATATATATATATATATATATATATATATATATATAACTGCTGCTATAACCTAACTATATATATATATATATATATATATATTTTTAATTATTACAAATGATGTGTGAGTAATGATGTTTCAAATGGAGACCCAGAACATTTCGAGTCAATTCCAATTAATAACTAACGGACGTCTCGACTATCTCACTACATCGAATCCTTGTAATTGACATTTAAAGATTTTTTGCTGAATAAAACCACTGCAACTCTACGACATGATGAGCAAATAAATTTTATGTGTGAAAAAAATAAGAGAAATAATCTGTTTGGAGTGCTGATTAGATCATTAAACATGAATACCTGTAAAGGAAGGGGTGTTTCACAAATCCATAATAAATCAATTATATAAAGTAAAAAATTTGAGGATTTTCTTGAATCCATTGCTAAATATTTTTAGATTTAAATTCTTAAATTCTTAAAAGGTTTATTCTGATTTCCTGATTATTAAGAAGTGCAAACCCGTCCTATGGGCTACCTTGTGTAACTGGCATAGTTAAATAAACTAATAACAGGTTTAGTTGAAATAAAATCGTATAAAGAAAACTGAAATTAACTTCGAATCGAAAGAATCGAAATGCGATTATAGCCTGAAAGCAAAAAGGACTGTAAAAATATTTTTCTAAATAAATAACTACTTAAAATTATGATAAACTCAACTATTAAGCTACATTATAATATATTTTTAAATTGAAATGAAATTGGCAATTGTCTATCAAATTTTACGATGAATGTTAACAAACTTACTTATACTCAAAACAAACAAACAAGTATCGATTGATCTTGGATGCCTCTTTAATTACTATGCAATTTGACTTAATATTATTAAATTGGCAATGGATAATGCATTTATTTTTAATTAAATAATTTAAACAAAGAATATGGATAAAGTTGAACGAACCATTCCTCGTGAATGCAATATTCCATTGAATAGTAAGAAGATGAAGGCATACGATTGGAGTCTATTTCCTATTCGATATATTCCAATGCGGAATATCAATTTGTATGCAAATCTCATCAAGAAATCCTGAAGTCTCTTTGAATGGGGCCCTGGTTCTGGTCTTCCAAGTTGGCTATCTTCGATCTGCAGTCAATTAGAGGTGCTTTTATATAATATTGACGTGTTTTCTCCGACTCCGGATTCTGTCAACGGAACCTGGCTCATAAATCCTCAGCAGTCATATTTATACATGGATGCTTGCAAAATATACCTTGATTATGAATCACTTGGTTTTAAATTATACTAAATCTTTGAATTGATGTTATACGTATAACGAAATAGTTTGACCGTCTTAATAATAATAAACCGTTACTAAACGACGATCAATACGTTATTTTCGCTAAAATGTTTTATTAGCTAGAAACAAAACGGGCGGAAACGATCGACTATTTTTTAATGGCTTGTTATACTAGATTGGATATAAAGAGACATTTAATTTAAACGAATTTTAATAAAATGATTAGATTTTTTATCACGTAATCACGTTTTTTCACTCTTCTGTGAAATTATGTTTGACATTATTTTTTTTTAAGTTGTATGTACAACTATTATATATATTAATCGATTGGCATATTTAGAGCTCTTCCGCTAAATTAATATATAGTTAAACCAGTAATTGGGGAGGGTCCTATTTAATATCGATTATTAAATAGACGATAAACTGTGTGGCAGCAAAAAATATTCTGTTTAGTAATTGCGTGCGGATCAAAACTATCTATCAAACTTTTAAATCAATTTCGTGACTGTCGAAATATTCGGATAACAACAAAGCCATTAATGTCAACAATAAAATGTTAAAATTGCACAATATGATTGTGCGAATTTATTAACATATCAACAAAAAAAAAAACAAGCAGTCATCGTTCGGTGTATTTCAAAGGAGTGTATTATTGTTCGCATGGAATTACTTTTTTTTATATAATACTGTCCATAGACGAAGTTTCTCTACACACTTCTCGTATCAATATTGACGAAGCACTTAAATTTGAAGATGGAGGAAACTCTCATGACTGTTAATATTTGATTTAATCTTCTGTCTTATTGACACAACTCAAGTGGCCTCTATTATCTTCATTTTAAAATAATAATACTAAAAAATGTTATTAAGAAAATACTCTCAGCGATTGCGACGCGTGGGCAATATAAAACCCGAGTGTCAACTAACCATCGAATATTTGGGATAAAACCAATAAAAATAAAATACATATACTTCTCAGTTATATAAATGAATTGTGTGGCTTCCAAACTCACAGTTACCGCTTTATATAATCCATTAGTCGTACGTGGATATTAATCATTTACTTCAACGTAAATACGCATTTCTATATATTATGAAAAATACATTATCTAAAATTACGACTGTATCTTATTATTTTGTACTAACTGAAAAGCTTGACTAATAGAAAAAGCATTAACAATTTTTATTTATGACCGGTGACTCGCTGTTAACGGGATTTTATTAATTAGAATTGCTTAATCGCACAATAATCAACGTTGTTTTCATTCGAACTAATATTTGATTGAATGTATGGGCATCATAAATTATAATCAAACTGAAAGGTTTAAAATTATAGTTGATTTTTTTATAATAAATAAAAAAGACTTTGCTTATTTTTCTCACCTAAAAATAGAAATGGTAAGTCATATTATTTAATGAAAATGGGTATAGGTAGATTTTATCGAAGTTATATTGAATCTATTGACGGAAAAGGTCAATTTCTTAAAATAATTTATTAAGTGTAATTATTTATTAAATTTTCATTGTGAAATTGCAGTAACGTTAAAATAAGTCACTACCTTCAAATTTGATTTTACCCAAACAATTCTTATACTTCACATATTTGTAAATGGCTTTTATTTTATTCCCAATACTTTTTATAACTTCATATATATGTATATCTTTTTATAACCTCTCATATCAAATAAAAATAAAACTTATCATATTAGTTATGGGTAAAAATAATGAAATACTCTGTATGTATACCTAAGTCTTATTTCTAAGATGTATTGTATTATCAATCATTGTATAATTGATTCTTAACAAAGAAATTGTGCTATAAAAATATAGTTTCGAGGAATTTCAATTCCAAGGATTAAATTATAATTTTTCGGCTGATCCTTTGTGTGATATTTTTTGTGTGCAATACACAATCACAGTATTTTAGTTATGTGATAAAAAAATATAACGAATGTTGAAGTAATAATCCTAGGTGAAAATTGTGGGGGTTAATTTAATAAAATTCAGCTATTAATAATTAGAAGGACGTGGGTTTGGTATATAATGTTGAGATACTTTGTTGTAGCGATTTACTATTAAATGTAGAGCTTTCAATTCGTATTCTTATATATATATATATATATATATATATATATATATATATATATATATAGGAGAGTATATATATATATATATATTATATATATATATATATGGCGTTATATATATATTATATATATATATAGTTATATATATATACATATATTATATATATATATATATATATATTAGATATATATATATATATATATATATTAATATCTGGGAATGACGGAATACGAATTGAAAGCTCTACATTTAATAGTAAATCGCTACAACAAAGTATTTTTTCTTTATACTATTCTAAACACGATATTAGTGTATTGTAATTGTCAGAGAAGCAATATTGAAGTTGACAAATGATAAATGTTCGTTATACGTTGACGGGAATATCCGTCCAACGAGTTGCATTCACAACGACATATTAACAAACACTTGAAGCCTTCACTTCGTCATCACGATGATGATTATCGGAAAAAGAACATCATTGATTCGTCATTGGAACGTGACGACTTGTCTCTGACTTTTTATACAACATTCTGTCTGATCGTAAATTGGCAAGGCGAGCTTTAAGTGTCACATCAGCGCCGCATTATCACCACACATCGTTATTTTATTATACTGATTTTAGCATCTTCATTCGATTCAGCAAAACCATCGTTTATAATATATTCAAATGGCGGCACACTTAAAAATTTAATAGTCGCAACTGTAATAGTAGAATGAATCCAGTTTCATAAGAAATGCGCCTTGATTAATTTTATAAGCATGGGCGTAGTCAATTCACTTATCATGCGGATAAGATTATTATCTAAATAAATTAAATAAGATTGAATCACGCACTGGAATTAAACTGATATCAATCGACAAAGTAATATGTATGTATTTCTTTTTATATCTTTTTGTATTATGATTTCATCACATTGGTTAAAATCATTTATTTACAAAGTTACTTGTGTGATTTTATTCAATGCGTTTATATGATTTAATAATTGGTAAGTTATTGGTAATATTTAAGGTTCTAAAAAATTATATGTCAGTATTAAAATTCATTCAATATTGGATTAAAGAATTTTTAATCAATAAAAAATAGACTTGTTTAAAATATATTTAAAAATCAATTATCTGTGTGCTGACACGGTGATACTAATTATTACAAAAAATTATAGAAAAATCAGTCAATAATAAAAAATATATGAAAATACACAATCCCTCGCTCTTTATTCTTATTGGCCCGGTCCGTTTCGGTACATGGGTTAACTACGATCTTTTAAAGAAAGCCACGTCCCCTTTAATTCTTAAAGTTCCACAAATTTTCAACTTGCTCAAATTATCTGTGGATATTATTATTTATTTATTTTATTTATTTACGCCCCGAGGAGCTTTATAATTATTTAATTTTGTTTTAGAGAGGGTCTCTTTTGAGAGGGTTTTTTATACACAACAACGTGTTAATTGTCTGTCGGTGATCTTAACTATTACTAGTTACACAGGTCACTGACTTAATAATCAGTATTTACCTTACAATACAGGAAATCAGAGTAAACCTGTATCGAAACGATCGATCGGGATTTTATTAATATTATTCCCGATCTTCCAGTCGTAATAACCGATCAAATCAATTTTTTTTTGACTTAAGTTGGTTATAGATATTTTTTGCGTGTATATACACACATGTACACCAATACTACCAAGGTCTATTCGTACACACACGACTCACGAACACACCCCAATTCTTATTATACTATTATATAGAATACGGCTTTTAATACTATAAGATTTACAATCTGCATAGCTGCATAGTCAATGCCTCTATAAAAATAGGTGTAATCTCTTACGATATTATCAACAATTTTTTTTGTATTTGAAGTAGGAAGTTTATGGGGAAAATCATGGTGGTTGGGGATTGTTATTTTTTCTTGTAATACTTACAGGTGACAATGTTGCAGAATAATATGAAATGTATCGAGTGGTTGGTTCGCGCGATGTTCAGTATAACATTGAACGTGACAGAGGAAGGACGTGTGTTGTATCGCTGTTTTGCTCTTATATCTTGTTGTCGTCTCTTATATCGATAACCGGCTTCAATGTAGACACTAAACAGAGATGGCTCGTGAATAATCATGGACTCGGCCAACAATTACCTGAGATGGCCCTACGGCGGTAGAACAGCCTGTCCTCGGTTAGAGAGACTGCTCATAGTCACAGCGAGCATGAGTCTTCTGAGCCTGATGATGGTATTGAACTTGGAAGTCAACAAGGCTGCCCTGTGGACCACACCTCCAGAGTCCACCACCAGGATCACCAAGGTCTTCAGGAATATGTCAATGCCGGCTATGAAGACCATAGTTGCGTATTCTCCAGACAAATTGGCTCAATTGGAGAGGAGGCCGTCTCTACAATGTGATTCGTCGAATGCATTTCCTCCAATAAAACAGGTAATAACAATTAAAATATTTATATCTCCACCCAAAAAAAAAACACCACGAAAACAGCAATATATATCTAAGGGGTCGCTTTGGAAAAACAGAATGTTCTTATTCATTTATTAATTATTATATCTCACCTGCCTTTTACGGCATTAATTATTCTTGTAAAAAATAAACATAATAAAAATTGAAAAATTACATTATTGTAATGCTAGAGAAATGAGAACAGCAGACGCATTTATAATTTGTAAATAGGGTAATTGTTTTCTTAGGCTAAAATACACAAAAAATCCCGTGATAGATAATTTTATAAAAAATTCTGTGATGTAGCCAAGGAAAAATTGTTATTTCATTATAAATTAGAACCAAGCTTCATATCTATGGTTTAAATGAGTTTTTAAAAACTCAATCATATAATATTCCAACTAGTCTAGTGATCTATAAATGAAGCTATTTATGTATACCTTTCGAAAACGCATCAAAAATACAATTTATTGTTAAAAATATATAGTTTATTAATTATTAACCAGCGTAGTATCTCAGGAGATTAGACGTGTGGCTACAAATACTGTGGTCATTGGTTCAAATCCCGCTCAAGCCAAAATCAATTTGTATTGATCGGTTATTACGACTGGGAGATCGGGAATCATATTAATAAAATCTTGATACAGCTTTACTCTGATTTACTGTATTGTAAGGTAAATACTGATTATTAAGTCGGTAATCTGTGTAACAGTTAAGATCACCGACATACAATTAATTAACACGTCGTTGTGTATAAAAAGAGAGTATATTAATATAGGGATTTTTTAATACATGTAATATAGAGTTATCGGATTAATATGCAATTACATCGTATTATTAGCGGAAAGAAATTACCGATAAGACTCTGAATATGTAATTAGTTTAAAAATAAAGGGTTATTTTATTTTTACTTCTGCCTTCTTATCTCTTCTTAAAATATTCTCACCGATGAAAAGTCCAAAATGCAGCAATGATTGACTATTTCCTTACGCATAATTTAATAAAATATGTTTGTGTTTTTTTCTTAATTGTTAAATTTACTTCATGTTTAATGTATGTTTTTAACTAACCAGGTTGACCTTAAATTAACTGAGAATATTTTAGATGGTATCGCAAAAATAATTGAGACAATATATAATTTTTATAATTTTTAATTAATAATAATAATACTTAAAAATAGTCTCAGTCCACCCTGTATAATAATGATTACTAAAGTCGGTAAAATTTAAAAACACCTTGACTATTAAACATCGGATGCTCTTTATAAAATAAAATTTATTATATTATCATGAGAAAATACTACATATATACTTGTGTATAAAGCCTGTTAATATTTAAATCAGATATTCTATAAAAGGCATTGCCATTTCGGCATATTATTTTTCCCATAGTCATCGATCATAGAACAATTTAGTTTTATAGAAATCAAAATTGCGGATTGTTTGACGCGAAAACGTGACTGTAATGGCGTTGAATTGTCGACAAATGCATATTTTTTAAATATATCTTCCTTTACTGCTCTCAATAAAAACCATTTTCTTCACGCAACGTTGCCCACAATGAAAATTTCGTCCCATAATATATAATATAAAAAATGACAATTGAAATCCGCCTTGAATCGATTGATTCTACGGTTTTTTTTCTAAGAAATTCCCAAATCACAAAGAATTCATTTTGGTCCCGCTGGCAGTAGTTTTTTTTATAATGAGCTAGCTGACAGCTTTTTATTCGTTTTATTGTTATGCTTGAACTTCATTTAATCTTATAAAACTGTTTTTTGTTGCCACATCTCGGTGACATTTTCGAGTTTCGATTTATAGATAAAAAAACGAATTTCAATTATAATTATAAACTATAAAGGTATCAATATTATGCAGTAGACAAACGACTGAGGTAAATTTAAGTAGTAAAATTAATAATTATATTAAACAGAGACATAAATCAGGGGATAAAACGTATAACTACAAATGCAGTGGTTCAAATCCCGCAAAGGAAAAAAATAGTTGTTCTGTTATTACGACTGGGAGATCGGGAATAATATTAATAAAATATTCATCAAGGTTTACTGATTTCCTGGATTGTAAGGTAAATATTGAGGCGATTATTAACTCTTGGAGAGCCGCTCTGTCGGTGACCTTTGTAACCAGTAATAGTTAAGATAACCGACACACATTAAAATCTTCTCAAAAAGCCCCTCGAAGCGTAAAAAACAAATAAAATAAATTACTGTCTACCGATTGAGAAAAATTAAACACTTTAATTTTACTGATAAAATTGTCCTTAATCGTTTCATATTATGAAAATTCTGTAATCGATTTTAGTTGCATATTATATTAAATAAATATTTAAAAAGGTCTTGTTAGGGATGGTAATTTTAGTACACATTTATTAGTATGAGATCTCTATAAATTATAAGTAATTTTTATATTTAATTCGAATTTAAGGGAGTTTAAACAAAGACCTTTCACATTTCATTCAACTGTATAATTAATATTAAATTATTTTAAAAATATTCGTGGTCATTTAGTGACTCATTGGGTAGATAATCGTGTGTGAATATTCTGCACCATCACTCTCCCAAGCGATAAGCGATTAGATCGTGTGATCTTTTTTTAAATGGCGTATAACTCTACACACTATAAATGTTTTGGGACGGTAAATAAACAGACATTTAGTAAATAGTGTAGCAGTGAACGTGTTTTCTTTGTGAGACTTCTTTACATACACGTCTGTGAAGATAATGAGCTTGGAAGAGAACTTCCTTCATACTGGATGAAGAAGAAGCTGAGCGCACTTTCATACATAACCGAACAAAGGCTCTCTGCATCTGCATTTATAACATCTTGTGTCGTAACTCATTCAACCGAACACTTAAATCCACCTTCAATTAGTCAAAGTGATAAGTCAGAAATCAAAAGTCAGGTTGCCACATACTAAATATCTACATATCGTTAGAGACTGGTTTCTCGTGCTCTCCTATTCATCGCCATTGATCGGTGAAGACAGATTCTTATTCAGATTAATAAGAACAAATCATTGATCTAATAAGGGTTCATTAATTCATTCTACTGTCAAATTAATAAAGTGCATATTTGAAATGTGCACTTTGATGGTAATTTATTTTATAATTGCTCAGGGGATAAAGCGCGTAGCTACAAATACTGTGATCATGGGTTGAAATCCCACTCAAGTAAAATAATTGATTTGATCGGTTATTAAGATATTAAGGGAATAATATTGATAAAATCCCGATAGAAGGTATAATCCAGCTTTATTCTGATTTCCTTTATTGTAAGGTAAATACTGCTTATTAAGTCGGTGACCTGTGTAACTAGTAATAGTTAAGATCACCGACAGACAATTATTTAACACGTTGTTGTGTCTAAAAAACAAAAAATATGGTAAAAACCTTCCCAAAAAGCCCCCCGGGGCGTTTATTAAAAAAAATGAATAGTGTCCGAAAAATGATAATTTTTCCTTGATACCTCTTTTTTTTATAAAAAAAATCACATAATCAATCAATTATGAATAAATTAATACAATTATACCTTTATAAAATGAGTGAAGTTTGTACCATTCATCTTCAAATGTTATATATATAAATATAATTATATATATATATATATATATATAGTATATATATATATATATATATATATATATATATATATATATATATATATATATATATATATATATATACATAACATTGATTTTTTTGCCCCAGTAAAAGAAGTCAAATGGTTTTTCTGATCTCATACCACATTTCATTATTTTATAATAAACTAGGTTGATTTTCGAAACATTTTTTTATAATTTAATAAAAGATAGCAAAGAAAGAAAGTGTTTTCTAATAAATTATATAGAATCGTATACAAAATTTGATGAAAATCCTAATCCTTTTATATAACGATGGTGAATTAGTTTTGGCTCACAAAAGCTACACGATTTTTAATTCTTTGAAATGTGTTTTTGGTAGGACAGTTAGTTTAGAATGTGTTCGTATATGAAACAGGTCATTAAAATTCTACAGCCGTGTAAATAAGCGACACCAAATAAGGTTTCTCTGTACACCTTTCTGTTTTATATACACACATTCAGTTCTTCAATATACAATTTTCCACTTTTTAATTAACACCCGTAATGTGCTTAATTGGATCTACATGTCCAGTTTTAATTATATGAAATATCTGTAATTGGTCATCATTCCTCTTTCCATGTCTCTTTCCGTCAATTTTTTAACATCTTTGGCAGATTCAATGTTTACCTTTTTATATTTAATCAGTCACAGATATGCTGAGAACACACTTCGTAATGTTTGTTGCTGTGGTCAAAATCATCGTGTCAAAGGCAATCAAGGAGACATCGCTAATGAGTTACAATGCAAGTTTATCTTATAAACCACAACTTGTAGCAGGAAGACAATAATTTAGTTGGGAAATCTCCAAATAAGAGAAAGCTTAATCAAAATAGCATAGGGTTGACCACAAGAACGCTTCAATACACACTAATTGTTAATATATAATCACGAAAATATAAAATCAGCTTATAAAATATATATAAATATATGTATATATATATATATATATATATATATATATAAGTTAAGTATATATATATATATATATATATATTATAAGTGTATTAAATTAAAAAAGAATAGAACTGTTAAGTATATACAAGGTGTACTAGAACTAACTAAGAATATTTTTAGGGTCACAAATTGATCACAAAATTAAATATTAAAAAGATTTTATTATTTTTATTTTTTAAAAAATCTTTTGTGGCGATGGAATCGAGTATGGCCCGCCATATTGAAATCAGCTGTTTCTGTCCAATACGCAGTAGTAGATGGCGCGTTGTCGCATGTCTGTCATGAATTAAAAACATTAGTTCAAGCCCACATTGCATATAGAAATGGTTATTTCAGTTAAATTGTTAATTTAATGATATATTAATATTTTGTTAAGGAGATCAGTCAATCAATAAAATCTTAAATGTATTCTTTCCAAATTAAATTTGATATACCGTAAATAACAGTTTTTCAGTATTAAAACACTTTACTATCAATGTTGTATGGAATTTAGTTTAATTCATATAATGAACGACCAGTGGCTTCATTTTTTTTTTAAATCGTGATGTATGGTTAAAATTCAGGTTAAATCAACAATTTTTCGACCAACCACAATGACTGGTAAATTGAAAAATACTATTCATATACATAGTCTATTCATTTCGTATATAAAACAATTTCTAATCTGACTTTCGTTATTAATGCATGTAGATAATTTGAGTATGCTTGGTGTATAAAAAATATAATTTTGCTGGTAATATCCGTGTAATAAGCTCGATAGTACATATCTTGGAAAATAGGGCTTATCGTGGAACACCATCGATAATAATATTAACCTAACAAACGGTCGTTAAATATTATCGCCTGAAGAACACTTGAGGCATCTTCTATCTGATTATAAATTATATTTTAATAGCATTATCTATGGATAATTGCACTTAATGTGATCTAACGTAGGCGGAGAAACGATACCCACATTATTAAATTAAAAATCTTATTGTACAAATTATGTATTGATCATTAAATTTGAAAATGATAATACCTACTCATAATTAAAATAAATATTTTTTTTGCGATAAAAATCTAGCTAAAGTGGGTTCAAGAATCTGTTTTCTTAGACAGTGTGAATGATTTCTTAAATGGTATATTAAATATATTGATTTATTTATTTTATTTCGAATTACCGAATTACGAATGTAAATTTCCATTATATTTTTTAGTTTTCTTCATCTTACAATAGTGAAATTAAAATATTGTGTAGTTGAATTCTGGAAATTGGCAAATTTAAAACAAATCATAATAATATTACATTATTTTATTATGTAACTATCAGAAATGTCTCCAATACTTAAATATGAAATTATTATCTTTTAAATTCGCACACATTCCATAATTATATGTATATGCTATGTTTTGTAAGAGGCTTAAATAAATAAATTATCAAATAATAAAGCAATAGCAAAGTATAGGAAATCTGTGGAGTGCTCAATCAAACTAATAATTATTTCTTGTATTTAAAATAAAATAATCATATTTTTTTGGTGTAGTGATTGCATGCTTTAAAATGAATAATTCATTATTTTAATTTAATTAATTCTTGATAAATAAAATTACCAGTTGGCTTTTTGTACCGAGTAATACTGTGTTTTTTTTTTGCTAAGTTCAGATCTTCAATGAATCCACGGACTTCCTCATCCATAATACACGTGGTTGTGAAACGAGTTCCACGTGTATAATGATTATTTATTAATTTATTTGTACATCTAGGATATCCTCCTTAACGAGAATACTCATCGTCAAAATGGGAGACAGCTTTTATTAATTTCCTGGCAGTGAAATTGAAAAAAAATCCCTACGTAGTATGAATATTCTCGTAGCATGTATATAAATAATATTGGATTAGTTATTATTTCACGTATCACTCGTCGGTTATTATTGCACTTTTTACTATTCAAATCGTGAGAAAAGTTTATGGATAACGTGCAATTATTATGTAGATGATTGTATTTTTTTTTAATCAGAAGTAACAAAAAGTTTGTTTCAAGATTTGGTGCGTCTACCACTAATTCTCTCTGATATTATTAAAATTTACAATACACACCTACTTAATTTAATTTTATATAATATATTTGATATTGTGAGAAGCGAGAAAATATTTTTTTTAGTAACAAATAATACATATTATATGATTTCTATGGATTCAACTCAGAGTACGAATTGTTGTATGATCATTATTGACGGCTCAATGCGATGTCCAATTAGACTTGTACTACAAATTGGTATTACAGAAAAAAACACACACACATAATGATATTTTTTATACGTTCTACATCATATTAAATACTAAACAATCTATCCCTGTCGATACAGCAATAATCATTACCAATAATGGTTGTGACCGGTTCATGTGTTTTACTGTCTTCTCATTACGGTGACCTAAAAACAAACCCGGACCTCTAGGCTACTTGTAACTGTTTTCATCACTAATAAACTTGCAATATCATACTTTATTGTTTTTTAACAAGGTCAACGACTCAATATATTATATTGGTTAGTAATGTAATACTTTTTCGCCATTGAATCATCTGTTACCTACAGTTTAAAATGGTGTGCATACTTTGTGTATTTGTTACAGAGAATCTGTATTATCAGTGAAAATATATTTTTGATAAACAGGTTAGCGGATGTTTATATATCTAAAATGGAAAAAAAAATCTCTGATTATTTTTAATATTAAGTTTGTATATTCGTATAGGTACTTATTAGTAAAAGATATTTCAAACTCAGTGTGTCATCTTCAAATGCAGGCCTATTATTAGAAAAAATCGTAAAAGTTGTGGTGAAAAAAAGACTATTAACACTCTTGAGAATATTATTACAAAAAATGTTTATGGTGTGGTATAATAATATTATTTTACCCCTCTGGATTTATTACAAACATAACGCTTGGATGAATCGAAATTTCTTTATGGGTTTTAAACATTTTGTGCATAATAAATGAAGTTGCACGTGGTCGTTAATTGAAGGAAGGCTTTATTTCCAAATGTTTGCGATGCAAATTAACACTTCAATAAATAACTATACGGTATAAAAATATTATGAAGATGGTTAGCCGAGTGGACAAATATGTCAGGTTCACATCCAGAACAAGAATGTTTGTCGTCAAGACACGTGTGGGGACTTTTCTATGGCTCGGTGAGGAATTTAAAAGTATAATTTATACTTTATGGACAGTTGCGCCTACTAAAAGCATGTAAACGATGATTGTTATGTTTCTAAGCTATTACAAAGCACCTTCCGGCAGAAAGACATCACTTTTAAATATAAAACCAACAATTACCACTGACCTTTGCGAGATTTCCATCCCGAACTATGCAATTATCTATGGAAATGATTTTCGCCGAAATGGACATTCCAAACACTAAAATTTTATTCAATGTATATTATTCCGTTCCATATATAGACAATCATATTAAACCTTGAAATATATAGATTTTTAACCATTTTAGAATTGAATATTAGTGTATAATAAATTCGAGCGAAATATATGGATTTTTTTCACACCACTTAAGTATAATTTTGTAATTTATTCCAGCATCGACTATTTTATTGGGATGCAATATAAAATAAAAATACGGTTGAGTATTAATTTATTCCTTTAACACACTAATAAACAAACCGTAAAATCATTTAAATTCTTCTTCACGGAATAAAATTAATGACAAATATTCACGGGGAGACCTCCCGGTGGTTAATGGGATACTTTATACAACTGAAAATTTATGTATATTGTATTCAGGTAATAATTTTCTCCCTTTTTGCTGCTGTAAATTTAATAGAATTATTTTTTTCAATTTAACTACAAATGGTCATGACATCTTTTCATAAGATCCTTTGATATTTCTACCCAGAAATCAACACGATCAACAATTCATATATATAAATAAATCGTGACGCCTTCCCTATTGGCGGGAGTCCCTTTATAAGGGGTTGGCCAGGCCACCTTGGCCTTTACGGGAGAATATAGTAGAGATGGTTTCCCAGGCCACCACACAGCAATGAGTACTTAAGATCTAGTTTGCTAAGCTAGATCTACCAAGTGACTCCGGTGCCGTGAATCGAACCCGGGAGTCTTCACTCACGAATCCGTTACACTAACCACTGGGCCACAAGGCGGCTCTCTCATATATATTTTGAAATAAAAATATAAGTGTATAAAAAAGGAAATAAATATCTTATCTTCTTAAATATACAATAATATCTATAGTAAAATTTCACCTTTTATAAAGTAAGAGTATAATTTTAAAATTTCAAATTATGAAAAATTAATTGAGTCGTTTATGAAATCTTACGATACTAAAAGTAACTTCTAAAGGTAATTTTTTTCAATTAAATATAAGAGGAAAAATAATTATATATAAGTGAAAAAAACATCTCTGTGGGCTCATAATTTTTTTTAAGATGGTGAATTTTGATAGAATTTTCGTACAATAAATTGTATTTTATACCATAATGATATATAATATGTACCGATAGATCATAAGCGATTTAAACGTAGTAAAAATACATAGAAAATGATGCATAATAAGTGCACATCAAACATAAATATACTGACAGCATAATATTATTTACGATTGTATCGAAGTTGTAATACCAACACCATTAATTTGACCAGCTCCAGTTCACTTTATTTATTCCCATATATAAGAACCTACCATGTTTACCATCCGATAAATCATTTTGTCAGTTTAATTATCGCTTAGACAAATGGTGTCTGCGGGCATAGAATTGCTTCTAGGGTGTGTAACACATTTATAATTCAAGATTACTGTTATCAAAATTGTTAAACGTACGAACTTTAACCTCATGAAGCTTCCTGTTTTTAAATTAATTGATATTTATTGTACATTTTTTTCAGAACGGAAAATGGTCTTCCTTGGACGGTACCGGAATATCTGTATATGCAGCTTACTATGACGAAAGGATTGAATCGACGCCTTTTATAAGGATCCTTGCTGTAACTAATGGTTAGTGATAATACACATGTTTATTTTTATTTATTAAAAAGTAACTTTGTGTGAAGTGACAATGGAGCAATTCAACGAGAGAGAATGCATTTATATGATGACAAGCGAACGCTCTGAACGAATTATTATGTCACTCAGGCATTTTGAATAAAAAATAACATAGCGGCTTAAACCAACATTTCAATATAACAACAGTTATGCAGGCACTATATATTTTCAAATAACATTGTATAAATATTATCTTAGGGGTTTTATTTGAGATAAACGTGACAGCCTTACATATTCTCCTGCACTGCCCCAGTAACTAGATATTTAAATTGAAAATAACACCATGTATTTGATTAGATATAAATTTGAACCATTATAATTGTAAAAATGAAGGATTGAAAATATATAGGGAAAATATAAAAGGATGATACCTAGAGTTTGTATCTGTTTTTTGAGATAATGTAGTAGAAATTCATAATTTAAAACAGCGATTTCCAAAGTGGACGCTGCAGGAAACCAGTAAAAGATAAAAAGAAAATAATTAGAAAAATGGTAACATTTATAACACATTTATATAAAAAAAACCAGGGGGCGATGGGTAATATTTTTTTCTGGAAAAGGGGTGATAAATAATAAGTTTGGGAATCACTGTTTTAAAGGAATAAATACTTTAAAAAATATTCCTATACACAGTTAATCCTTACTTACTAGTTATTTTGTAATATTATTTTTACAATTGCAAACACATTATCGACAAGAACAGAAATGTTTTCGTTTACCTCATCACCACAGTATTAATACTGCAGATTTTTTAATAAAATAAAATATATGGATATGCTTTACAAATTTTTGTACAAAAAGCACATTTTTATGTAT
The DNA here is from genome assembly GCA_022606485.1 of Agraylea sexmaculata. Lineage (NCBI taxonomy): Eukaryota > Metazoa > Arthropoda > Insecta > Trichoptera > Hydroptilidae > Agraylea > Agraylea sexmaculata. Next base: position 113,189 of record JAGTTH010000451.1, read on the forward strand.
AATAATAATAGATTGTGTCTACTTGTATGCTGTCCGGGTTTTATATCGACCCACGCGTCGTAATCGCACTCGTTACTTGTAATCGCTGCGACATTTTTCATTTCAGATTAAAACAATTCATTATTATATAAATAACCTTATTTTATATGGAATATATATTTTGCATGGATTTAAAAATGTGCGATTTAATATAAGTTGTTAATTAAAAGTGGGCGAGGTAGAGGAATATGCGTCAGCGTTGTAGGTGAGTGAGGTGATTGAAAGCTCAGGTAACATGGACACGGACACGAGGTGTATTCCCCTTTTAAATAGAAGACGTGACTATGTAAGTCCTTAGGGTACAACAATAAATAGAGTAGGAATAGGTACATGAACCACCCTGTCTCTGGCTATACAGATCGGGAGGCAACGATTGTACATTATACAGCCACGACAACACCATTCCCCATTACCACCGTTCGTGTTTTCACCTATTCTAATACTGTTTATATTATACTTTAACTCGTATAAAACTAGCAATATATGCAGAATCAGACTTGAGGTATAGGATTCTAAAATAATTAATTTAACAAAAAAAATGTTTCATTGATTGAATAAATACGTTGGTAGGAACCACAGGAAGACTCAAACTGAAATGTTAACACTAAATTTTCATAATAAGCAGAGGGATGATAAAAATTATACATTTAATTATTTAATACTAAATAAATCAATTTATCTTTAACTAAATATTTAGGAATTCTATAATACTCGAGTAGGTAAAAAAATTTAAATGTAAACCAAGGTATTTTAAACAGATAAAATCTATACAAAAATAAATATAAGATTTTTTCAATAATTTAAAAAATATTTTGGAAAAATCAAACTGAAATATTAACATTAAATTTTCATAACAAGCAGAGTGATGAGTATATAATTATTTAATACTCAACAAATCAATAAATCAATAACTAAATGCTTAGTAATTCTAAAATACTCGAGTAGGTAAATTAAATTAAAATGTATACCAAGGTATTTTAAACAGTTAGAATCTATAAAAATTATATTAATTAGTTTTTTCAATAATTTAATTAATATTTTGGTAAAAATCACAGGAGAACTCCAACTGAAAGATTAACATAAAATTTTCATAATAATTTGATAATAATAAGAGTGATGAGTATATAATTATTTAATACTCAATAATCAATTAAACATTTTTTTAAATTTAGTAATTATAATATTCGCAAGTGGGCAAATTAAATTAAAACATATACTAAGGTATTTTAAACAGTAAGAATCTATAAATTAGATAATTTATATATAATATTCAATGAGCGCAAAATATAATAGATTTCATTTCAATAAGTATAGAATAATAAATAATTATTTTTATTGTCAAAACTACTTATTGTTATTTCATATAAAATTATTATTTACAGTTTTTTTAACGTTATTATTTTAAATGTTAAAATTTGCCCTTTTTAAAGGTCGTGTCTCTCGTCTGGAATATTTGCTTTTCAATTGATATATTATATAAATCGGAATCGAAGAGCGTTGAAATCGTGACTAGACCTCGTCGTTCTTATTATTTCTAATTGACATCCTTTTGTCCGTAAATATAAAACTATTTTGCATTCTATCCAAGGAGTGGAGATTTATTGTATTTTTGTGAATGAAATGAAAGGTTTAATATTGTAATGAATTAAATAGGTAAGATTGCCCGTTGTGTTATGAGTATTCTAGTCGCGTTGTCTTACTTGTACAACTCTAGAATCTTAATTCATTACGGACGCAATTAATTTTTAAACGGGACAACGGGATTCACTTAACGGCCAACTTATATTCCTTGAAAAATACTGTTTCGTGTGAAAATATTCCCCGAGCTGAAGCAAGGTCTTTATTATCATTTTATATGATATGCAAAGAGTGCGAAGGGTGCTTAGAAGTCACGTCCAAGGGCGATCTTGGTATCCGATCCACGATCACGAATCTGATATCAATCATAGACTCTGAACAAAACGCAATTTCTAGACACCAACGAGTCCTTTGTTCCTATCTCGAGTTAAGTTCTAGGTTCCTTAGATTTATAGCAGGCTTTTGCCTCGGGTCTTGACACTGTACTGCGGCACAGTGGGACACTGGCTAATTTATTCATTAATCAAGAGTGAAGGCGGCCATTAGCAATGGATGCACTATCGGAAGATGGAATTTGCCATAATTTACTCGATAAGCTACATACATATCACTATCTATTGTTTATTATTTACTCCAATAAACATTTTGACCAAGCTAGTTTTAGTTTGATTTTGTCAAAGTAAAACCAGCGTAATAGCTCAGGGGATAAGACGCGTGGCTACAAATACTGTGGTTATGGGTTCAAATCCCACTCAAGTCAAGAATTTTTAAATTGATTTGATCGGTTATTACGACTGGGAGATCGGGAATAATATTAATAAAATCCCGATCAATCGTCTCGATCCAGGTTTACTCTGAATTCCTGGATTGTAAGGTAAATACTGAGGCGATCATTAAGTCGGTCACGTGTGTAGCTAATAATAGTTAAGATTATAAACAGTCAATGTATTAACACGTTGTTATGTCTAAAAACCTTCGCCAAAAAGCCTGTCGGGTCGTATATAAATATATATGTATGTATACTATTAATAATTAAGATTTGTATATCAGCTCAGTGAAAAACTAAGACTTAAGTCATGTTAATTTTATTTTAGTTAACCCTTATAACCTGTCTTCATCAAAGAGATGGATTAAGAGCTTCATAGAACCTGTTAGAATTTATTATTTTTTATTTTATTTATTATTCTACAATAATGTAACTTATACATACATATACCGTGTTTCTTATGAAATTAATTCTTTAAAATTAAATCTCTGAGGCCTTTCGACAAGTCTTAGCTTGTCATCTTCAGATATAAATACTTACTAGTGAAATTTTCTTTTTTTTTAATAAGAATTAATTCCTTCAGTAAGGAGATTCGTTATTCTTGACATGAACAATTTTAATTCTAATCTTTGGTATTTACAGATATATTTTTTTAATAAAATATAGGTTTTTATCTAATTATCCCATCATATAAACATTTTGAGATGTGTAACTTTTAATAAGTAAATAAATAAAAAAAATAATACCGTGACGCTTTCCCTATTTTATAAGGGCCACCTTGGCTTTTACGGGAGTATATATAGTAGAGGTGGTTTCCCAGGCCAACACACAGCAATGAGTCCTTAAGATCTAGTTCGCTAATCTAATTTTATAACTATTATAAGGTATTTATATACCTAATTTTTTACTTTGTACTTTAGGATTACAAATCGGCCATCTCTTTTAGACATTCCTCGTCTCGTCGTCGATTCGTATCTAATGTTTGGTTATTTTCTTGTCATCGCAACTATTGTTGTTTTATGTTTATTATAGAAATTATTTTGTATTGCAGAAACGGCAATGGAGGGCCTGAGTCCAGTGTACTGCCAATGGTGGTCAAGCAATATGGATAAGAAGGAAGCAGTAGAAGCAAGTGTGATACCAATCTGGTGGAACGACTGGGATCCTGACTCCTCCAACAATACCACGCCCCTATTACTATCCTGTCCCATCTCCTTCTCCACAATACCTCCACCGTCTTCCATTGCACTATCAACAGCTTCATGCTCACAACCGCTCGTAGCCATGGATGTTAAATTGCCACCGACACCCGGAAACCCTAACAACTTCACCATATGCGTCAAGGATTTGGACTTCCACCACGACATCACGGAGAGACTAGTAGAGTGGTTGGAGTTGTTGAAGATGCTCGGCGCAAATAAAGTAGATATTTATGTGACGCGAGTATCTCCCGAGACGAAAAAAGCACTCAAATACTATTCAAATATCGGATTTGTTAGCTTGAGACAGTCTTTAAGATCCCCAGCGAATAGTTTATGGCAAAGGAGACGGGATCATCTGTTATCGTATAACGACTGCTTGTACAGAAACTTGTACACTTCTAAATATATAGTTCCGTTAGATGTGGATGAAATTATAGTGCCAAGAAATGCAGATTCGTGGGAGGAGATGTTGGGGGAGTTACAAGCCTTGGAAAATGAACCTCCTGGTGCTGCTTCTTTGGCAGTGAGCAACGCCTTCTTTTTTGACTCTTTCGTCTTCGACAAGAAGCACAGCCTCCACACTCTGAAGCACTTGAGAAGATCATCGATCATCAGTCCGACTCCGGAGTATTCAAAGAGCTTTGTGTCAACTTCCAAGGCGTTGGCCGTGTTTAATCATTATGCTCTTTGGGGCCTGGGGAATGCGGAAAGGGCAAGATCTATCCCTGTAGATATGGCTTTGTTACACCATTATAAAGCAGCTTGTAGACCATCTCTTGTAGACTGTCACAAGTATACAGTCTCTAATGTAAGAGACGATACCATTTTAAAATATGCCGATAGACTTATCCACAAAGTCGGCAATGTCCTCCGTCAAATCTAGTCATTGTTTTTAAAAATAAAAATAATTTATGAAAATACTAAAAAACTACGTTTTATTTATATATTATATATAATTTTATATTGCTTTGAATGGACTTATTTTAATACGAATTCATTGAAAATATTATTAATTGATTTTTTTGGCGGAAACTTATATAGTTTTGACATTCATCCAATATGGGTACGCATTCATTATAAATATGCCTAATATTTTTCTTTTAATTAGACAATATTACAACCATATTAGAACTAGCATGATAGCTCAGGAGATAAGTCACGTGGCTACAAATTCTATGGTCATGGGTTCAAATCCCGTTAAAATCAATAAAAAATGTTGATTTGGTTGGTTATTATGACAGAGGGAATAATATTAATAAAATTCCGATCGGTCGTCTTGATACAGGTTCACTCTGACTTCCTGTATTGTAAAGTAAATACTGATTATTAAGTCAGTGACCTGTGTAACTAGTAATAGTTAAGATCATCGACAGACAATGAATTAACACGTTGTTGTGTCTAAAAAAATAAAATTCGTAAAAACCTTCTCAAAAAGCCCCTCGAGAATAAGTAATAATAAATAAATAAGTATATGTGTTATTGAAAATCCTTCTCCTTATAGTTAATATATAAAAATGTATCTTTAGTAGGCACTGGTTATTCACCCATTGAGATCTTGGATGATATTATTGAAATTGACTTATAGGTAAGTATTATAAGATAGCCAGAAAAAATATAGCTTAAATTTAATCCTGACCAACGATACGTGATACGATTAGTTCAATTAAATAGAAGGTTTCATTATATGGTTTCACAGTAATGCGATATGCTAAATAATGACAGGACAACTTATCAATATTGACAGAAACTGTCATCGCTAAAAAAATTATACCGACAAAATGATCGTATTTCAATAAATATAATTATAATATTACAATGATCAATATGATTGTAATAGTTTGTGATCAATCCCAATAAATTCACAATTGGCACGGTATTATAAAAAGTATATTGAGCTATTGTGAGATGGCAAATTTAATGAAATGGTATTCATTAATAATAAACCGCGTGAAAAATCAAGTCATGCTTTTCACCCGAGGCATTATATTATTTCAAATTCGTGTCTCACAGGGTTGATACAAAAAAAATATCAATTAAAAAATCCATATAATAATTTTCAGCTTTAAGAGTAATTTCATGATCAATTGAGATTTTTTTTAAATAATTATATATTAATGTAACAACCCTGAAAGTCCATCTATTGATATGACATGAGGTCACGAAGTCCACAATTTAATATCAATACAATTCAAATTAGCACGGTCATTCGTGTTATACGATTATAATCTGAACATCTTTCATCGCTCTATTATCAAACAAATAAACTATGCAGATTGAATAATAATTATTAAATTTTATAGGTATATAAGGATTCATTTAATAATTTCCTTATCTAATATCACTTCATTCAAATCATTTTTATAGCCACGCTTGCATTAAACTGTATTTTTTATTATCCTTATGTTATCCTTCAGTTTAAGCCAAGGATTACCAATTCCTTTATTAAATTATTTTTTCCTTATTGCTTCTGGTCTTCATTTCAACACAATTTTAAAGCACTAAAAGAGAGGCTGCTGAAAATAAATTAATTACATATTTACACATACATCGTCAGTTTTCTTTGCAGAGTGCGTAAGTTCATTTTGGCAAATTTTACAAGACAGACGAAAATCTGATTTAAGCTGAAAGACGTAGACTTAAACTACACATTTTTTTAGAATGTTTTTTTTTAGCTTTATATAAGATTTTTCAACATTTGTTTTATGAAGCTTATAACATATATATTGAGTTACGATTATTTATTACTGTCAAATGGGTGCATGGATATTTTATAAATAACAAATCAACCGTTTTATTTCTAGAGAATATTTTCACCACTTCTTCATTAGATGGCATTAAAATATAAAAAAAATGGATATAAAATTAAAATAAAATATTTTGGAGTTACGTAATCTGCAAAGAAAGCCAACGATGTATGTATGTATATTAATTATTAAGTATCAAATTTAGTATAACTTTTAATCAGTAGTAATATGTAATAGTATCTTAAACATACATATTCAATAAATAAGTTGATATATTATAAAATAGTGGGTATTTCTAAGGAATCTGGTATTATTGACATAAATACTGTAATCTTGTTTCATCCAACCATAACTTATTATTAATATATTTACAAGCAATTGAATCACAACTACCTTATACGGGATTCTTGTATTACGCGGAAGTCTATTAATAATACAAAGTAATCTTGCTACCAACCAAGGAGCCTTTTTGATATTTTTTATGCCAGGACGTGAAAATGTTTTTATAACCCATATCCTGTTTCATACGGGACATATTTCAATAATAATTTATCTTATATTCGATGAAATGAAATATTTTATGGTTCAGATGTGATCGATAAGAACATCGTCTTCGATCATTGTTCACCGTGACAGTTTTAAACAAGATCATGTCAATTATAAGCAGTTTTATAATATAAGTAACCGTTGCATTTTATCTAAAATATTATATTACTTTCTTTATGGATTCAAAAAAACATATGTCATCGCAACGTGTTTAAAATGATAGGGTATAAAAGATCTTAAAAAAATAGTCAAAAGCGTTACGTGAAGGGTTTTAATTCGAATGGTCTTGTTACCAATAATATTATAATACATATATATTAATATATATTATTTTAATTATCCTGGGTGTATATTTCTTAAACAGGTAGTATTTTTGAATATTTTCCAGAACATACATTTTTTTTAGTAATATTTTATTCATTTTGCCTATATTCTTCATAATAAGTACATAGGTATAAAAACAGAAACAGGAAAATTGTTATTATAACCATAAAAAATAGATAACTAACAATTATTTAGATTATTTATATGGATCTCTAATAATTTAAGTAACTTAAGAAGTTATTTTTATGATTTCCAAATTTCAAATGATATTACAAAATAATAAAATACGGGGAAAAAATACGAAAAACCAGCGTTTTTACGATGTTAATGTTAAATACTATTTAAATATCATAGAACCCGTTGTAAAATATATTTTATTTTAAAGTCTATAAACTCAAGTGCCTAAATTATAGTCGAACTGTCAAAATATGTGACAGTATTTTTTGCATAGAATATTATACATATTATGTATATATTTTAAATTAAAATATACTTGTTTCGTCAAAGAAACATTTCCAGGTTGTTGGTTGGAAAATAAATTAATCAACCTATTTATATAGATAGTTATTTTTCTCGACTAATTTATAAATAGTGCAAATATATATTAATATTATTTAGAGCATAATATTATATTGTATAAAATGCATAAATCGTACATGGGCAATATAAGCTTGTACTGACCACCCGTGGTTCATACATACACAGCCCCGCCATACATTTTACCATTCTCTTCAATTACATTTATATTTTTATTTATATGCATTTCACCGTTAACAAAACAACCACTAAATATATTTTTTAATAAATTATTAAAATACATGCAGGAGAGAGAAAAAATAAAAAATAATAAGTGTAAAGAGCATGATGACGTTATTGTTAAAACTGTAAAGAAACAATTATGCATACGCGGTCTTTCGTAAAAGAATGTGAAAGTGTTGTCCGAAATATCGCAAAGGATAATGATTGGTCAGAGTAGGTGTAAAATTAATTAAAAAACATAGATAAATATTACTTATATTTTTAAAGAATCGATTCAATCGTGAATTTTCACATTCTTAAAAAGCTTGATAATTATTATATTTATCATATGACAAATATTATTTTAAAATATTTTTTTTACATTGAGTAAAATAATCAATCCAATATATTTGTGCAATTTCTTTGAGGTTTAATTTTAATATGAAAAACCTTGTAGTATACTTGTCTAAGGTGTGTGTATGTTATATGTCTGTATGCTGTGCGGATCCATCAACCATCAGTGTTACCAGATGGAAGAGTAATATTTCATATAATTATTTTACTACAATTAATACATATCTAAAATCTCAAAAGGGGTGTTTTGATGATAATAATATTAAAGTAATTTCAAAAATAATATTAGTGATTTTTAATAATGCATAATAAATGACACTTCTCAAAAACAGTATTAATCGGGAAACTTGCTTTTTGAATATTGTACAAAATTATATTATTTATAATTAACCGTCCTATTAAAAACCAAGCAGAACATAAAAAATATTAAAAAATTGAAAATTTCAATTAAAATTACCCAAGTGTGTTTATAGTTGCAATGTAATCGTGGCGAGGCTCTTTATGGAAAATTGTATATAGTTTGAAAATGGAGACCGGTGATCCTTATAAGGATATCCAGATCTCCCATACACTAGCATAGCTATACAAAACAATAACTTAAATGTAATGTCACTATATATCTTTTCAATTAATGTCATTATTATAACCAACAGGACACTTTATTAACATCGGTTGTACGAGCTACTTTCATGTCCGACTATATTTATTACACAACATACTATTTATACGGCGAGTCGTGTTAAATCAGAGCGATTTGCTTTATTAAAAGTTATATTCTTCACGATTATTTAACATTCATTGTTTGCACATTGTATTCAAATAGGATGCCATATCGAGTGACTCGACATTACGATTATAATCATTTCATACCTTCGATGGTATTTTGCACAATCGCATGCCGCAACAACCGCAATCATCATCATCACGATAATATTATATGGAAAATAAAATTAAATCGATTGTATGGAATGTATATCCACTCTTTGTGTTTTATTGATTTGAAGTAAATTGGCGATGGTAAGCTATCTCGTCTTTGTGAGCGTCTAAAGTTTGGCATTTGCTCTACAAGCACAAGAAACAAAGAGATCATGACTGTACTTTGATTCTAAAAAAATTTTTGGAAATTAATTTAGCATACGTATTTCATTTTCATAATTAGTATATTGTGATTTCCGCATTTACAAAAAAAATTGGAAATTCTCATTGTTTGAAATTCACATTGTAATATTTTTTTATTATTTGTAAATAAAAATATTGTTCTCCTAATTTCTGAAATGTGCTTAAAAGGCACTTGTTTGCTTCTAATATTTGTGGAGCAAATATATAATTTGAGACAAGTTCGAATGTAAGTTAATTTACTTTAGAAGCTTAGATAAGATACAAAGAATAATCCTTTCTTCATAATAATATATCAAATTATGGCTAGATTTTTTTGATTCCCACAGTAATTATCAAAGCGTATTTGTATTATATATGCTGCATTTTTTGCTGATTTTTCTAATAATTTAAGCCGAAATATTATCAAAATATGAAATTTTTATATTCATGTCCGCAATTTCAAGCATCCATGAATACTTTTCTTATAAGATAATTTGCCAGTATAAAATATTTCGAAGAATTGAGTACATTAAATAATTCTTATATATATATATAAACACAATCACTAAAACGAGTATATAAAACAATTATACATTACTAGCAGACATTATAATTGAATATGTAAATGGTAATCCTTTGAGATCTGTGCCGACATTAAAACTCAACAATTCACGTTAAGACACTCGAGATTTTATTTAAACAAATAATATAAACACAAATTCTTTGTGTAATAAAATACTTAGGTTTAATTCATCCTAGCGATGAAGGAAAATGATATTTTTTAAATTAAATTAAATAATAAAAAGTGGCAACCCACATGCAAAGATTCATACAATGATTTTAACTAACTTTGTAATTACAAAAAAAATAAAAATCCAAAATAGGACTCTTAGGAGTAATGCAAAATGCTGATACACTTAATAATACAGATTAATATTGGATAAAATAATGTTTAATCAGAATAGAAATGTCACGATAGAGAACTTTTATTCAGTGAGAATATTTTAAGGCAAGGTAGGGTATTGCACAATTAAATATAAAAAATAATACCTCATTTTTTTATTAATAAGCTAATTTCACAATTTGGATCACCTGTCAATGACAACCATACTTTTATACTTTATTATTCGATATTCTATATTAACCCTAAATAAAAATGGTAATTAAATTTCTCCGAAACTGAATTATTATTTAATTATTTTTAGAATATTATTTTTATGTAAAATATATACATATGTATTAAACTGCGATATCAAATTTGTAAATTATATTAGCCCACCTCCCTTATTTTTTTATTATTATTTGATATAGCCTTAGTGGCTTTATTCGGTAGTTATTTTGTTTTTTAGTGAATTTAACTTGTTAGTTATCTATTTACATCGGAAGGGCAGCTCTGCTCAACAAAATAATCACCTAATACAATTTAAGAAAACAAAGCAAGCTTGGATCGGGACGATCGATCGGGATTTTATTGATATTATTCCCGATCTCTCGGTCGATATTTTTTAAATTCGAGTGGGATTTAAAACCATGATCAGAGTATTTATATCCAGGCACCTTATCCTCTCAGTTTGATTGAATTTAATAAAAATTAGATTACTAAAATGTTATAGGCGCTGTAAAACGTATGTAAAAAAAGGCACCACCATAAAACATTTTGTCATAGATCATCCGAAGCGTTTTAGGCGATAAATCATTTTTTGTGTGCGTCCATAAAACGGTCTATTTTAGTATCGGTTGTAATAAAATATTGTTTTAAGCGTGATGGTAATTAAAGGTATAGTTGTCTGCAAGATATTGTAATTATAGTTTAGATTAGTATCGCCGCTTTGTTCTGCTGTCTTTTATCCCGATATCACAAATACCGCATCTTTCCTTTCGACGCCTCTTCTTATCTTCATATGTCTTCTTCGTTATACTTCGTTTGCTTTTCTTACTATCTCAAGTTCAAAAGGAACACCTTCCATAGACTTATTACTATACTTGTGTGAAAATATAGAATGAAACTATTGTGAAGAACTTTCAACTGAAACTGAAACATACAATATCCAGCTCGATACAATAAAATCAGGCAAAACTTGAAGCTGCATTCATTTTTTTTTATAAACTGAGTCATTGCTTAAAATTATTATTTCAATTTAATAATTACACTGAAACACAAATAATACATCTCATTGATAAAGGATCATTCTATTGTGTACTTATTCAAATAATCGAAAAGGTAGTATATTAAAAACGACTTTTTTTGAATCATTAGATAGTATATTTTGAATATTATTATTATTCTCGTCTCTAATTTAAGAATGAATTGTGATTCAGTCTTTAGAAAGCATTATTTTTCATTGTGGAAAATTATTATCAATTACAAAAAATAAACATTTTGAGCCATTTATATTTTGGATTTTATTTTACACATAAAACATCTCTTGAATGATTACGAACGAACGTCAAAGAACTACGCAAGTTAAGTGAAGTGAATTAATTAAGTGATTAAGTGATTGAGTAAGAAAAAAATTAATTAAGTGATTACGTAAGAGTTGCCATACGATACTAACATCATTTACTCATTGAAGATTCACAAAGTGTCAAAATAAATTATTTTAATATTAATCAATTATGTTTTTATAAGAAAAAATAATGTGGCCCGTTTTGAATTATTATTTTTGTGATCGTGTTTGTGATCGTGCATGAAAGGCTTTAAAGTATTTGAACTTGAATTAAATACATGTTGTATACCAGCTGTTCCTTATTATTATACCTATTTATAAAAAAAAAATTCTTTTATAACTTAGAACAAAGATGTATTTTGTGTTTGTGTACATACTTTAATAATAAACTAGCCAATTTTATGAAGTAGTCTTTGTAAGGACGGTGAACGTTTTGTGTGATAATAAGAAGTTGGGTTTATTTAAGCGCCAGTTTTATAGGTTCTTGTAGGTGTAAGGCAGGTATTTTCCCTGGAAGTGTATACATATATAATGTGCTCACAAACTTTGCTTATCTTGGAGATCAGGGTAGCAGCAGGAGGAGGAGGAATACCTGTGATTTGTGGATACAGCTCCAGAAGCATATAACTCATACATACTAACATTACGCAATAATACTGCTCGGCTGCAGCAAACCTCTTATCTCACACCGAACATATAAATTAAACTAACTATCCATTCAAAACTACCTCACTGGAACAAGTACAATGCAAGGGGTACACTGAAAATTTGTTAAAAATACCTATGGTATAATTGTATCAGGCCTGTACTTTTATGTGTGTATTGTCAAATAAATACAGACAGCGTTGTTTCAATGTATTAGTACCAATTTGGTTTCTGATTAGTAAATATACCGTATATTATGTATAGGGTTCATTAACACTTAAAATGATCATTGTTAAATATATTGTTTTGAAATGACTATACCTCACTGTATTAATATTATGTAAAAACCGATTCTGACAAATTAATACACCAAAATCCATAACAAAATATTTCAAATTCAAGGCAGCGAATATTTTATATAAACTTAAATATAATATATATATATATAATATATATATATATATATATATATATATATATATATATATATATATATATATATATATAATATATATATATATATATATAACTCAACATAATATGCTCATATATAACTCTCTTGCTATATAACTCTTATATATATATATATATATATATATATAAATATATATATATATATTGATATATATTTTATAAGCTGATTTTATATTTTCGTGATTATATATTAACAATTAGTGTGTATTGAAGCGTTCTTGTGGTCAACCCTATGATTTTTTGATTAAGCTTTCTCTTATTTGGAGATTTCCCAACTAAATTATTGTCTTCCTGCTACAAGTTGTGGTTTATAAGATAAACTTGTATTGTAACTCATTAGCGATGTCTCTTACTATAGGCTTACTGATACTTTCTGGAAGCTGTTTATTTTCAGTAAATAAAATCAGAATGCGATCATTGAATTTGTTTACTTCTATTATTAAGTGATTATGAATCACCATTATTTCTGATAAAAATAATACTCTTGTTAAGCATACATATAATGCTCTCATTTGTCAAATACATTGGTGTGTCAAATACATAAGCCTTTCAACTAAAAGATAAGAAAATAGGTCATTAGACGGTTAATAAGCGATATCTTAATATTCTATCAAAATATAAAGAGTTTATGAACTAAATTATTGGATCTCAAAATATTTAACCATGACAATATTATATTATTCAGAAATGTGACTTCGCTAGTAATTTTTACGTTTACAGAAAGGATAGAAGTAGTATTTAATAAATAGCCACCAAATTATTTAGGGATCTAAAAAGATATTTTAATTCTGGACTGCACAATACAAGGTTATTGTTTAATTTTATATGTTCTTTAAATAAATACATTTGATATTCTTAATCAAATGAAAATACATTTACAAAATACACAAGAAAGTTATAAATATATTTAATTAAAACATCGATACAAAAATGTTACAATATATTTTTAAATGCCACTGCATTTCATTCCATATTATAAAATAAAATTTAATTATAATGTTTGAAAGATTGGCTTGAATATTTTAAATGCTCCAATTACCTTATGGTATAAAATTAAAGTATAAAAAAATGTTATAATATGTTTCGTGGGAATCCTTTTAAAATATATGTATCTTTAAGAGGAGTAACGAGGCTATTTAGTTCTCAATGATCATTATTCATTAGTCTTACCATTATTCAAAAGAATGATCTAATTTGTAAATACAGTAACGTCTGGGATCGTTAACTCTGTCGTTTTAGTTGATGTTGCACAATCATCTAAATTATCTAGAATAATAATAATATAAATAATAAAAGTCACTGGTTTCAGCTGAGAGGCTTTACAGTAAAATATTGTGAAAAGTCGTGCGGCATGTCACATTACACTCAGTACATAATTGCACAACAACAGTATACACAGAATAAATATCCTAAAAAAATAATATTAGTATTATTTTTTTAAATCAACATTAAAAATATACACTACGAATTTTGTATATTATCAATTGATTTTCCTTATATATGAGGCTCTATTTCCCTAATTACACAATAGTTATATGGGAATCGTTGCTATTTTATTGATACAAACATTATATTTGACATTTCTCTAAAATGCCATTAGTCCAAAATTAAAATCGTGGAGAGATTCAATTAAATATTTTTTTTGAAGCATTTAAAGCCTTTCTTTCTTTGCAGACTATGTAACTCCAGTATATTTAATTTTTAGATTTTATTGCTATATTTTAAGGCGGAAATATTATTAAATACATAAAAAATATTCATTATATTATTATTTATCAAATATCATAATTCGTATATCCATGCACCTGTTAAAACGCAATAAATAAACAAAACTCAATTTTAAATAGTTTACATAAATTAAATGTGGATTCTTTTATATACATAAATAACTATTAAATGTGATTTTAAATAATGTCATTTTTAGATTGAATCGGTTTTTTGTCTCTTCTTTAAACTTTTCTCAAAATGGACTTCTTTCTCTACAAAGACGTAGTCTGCAAAGATAGCCGACGATATTGAGAAATTATTAAAAAATATATTAAATAACCAGTTATATTAACAATATACATATGTATCAATATTTAAAAAAAATGAGGAGCTGAACGCGTTTGATTAAAAAAGAAAACCGATTAATTGTTAATACAAATTCAATCAATACTAATCTAAAAATAAGGTTTAATTTAGTAAGCTTGCAACAAGTGACATTAAACACTGCTTATTTTTTTAGCTACCTGACAAAGTGCGAAGACAACATATAAAAAATACATCAACACCTTCGACAAAACACCGTGGGAATGCCAATATATCTGATTCAAAGAAAGAGCGACTATAAATATTTAAACACCGTGCACGAAGACGTGATCGTATAAAGTGTTTTTTAACCTACTATCCAATTATTCTACTGGATTATTGATTGATTGATCGCATATACAACTTCATTTACCTATTAATAATAATTTTCATCTAGATAATATCAATCGAATCAAAGCCTTTTTATAGAAAAATAGACATAGGTCAAATTTACATCAATGCATTTTCAATCAAACTATTTCTGAAACTGGACTTATTTAGTTGTATCTCTCTTTATTATATATTTTGTTCTGGTCGGAAGGGATTTTAATTAAAGTTTAACGATTATGTCTAAATATGTACCTTATAATTATTCTTCCCAGCAAAGAACATAAATCAGTGCCTTTAAACATCCAGTCCAAGACTAACAACATAAAGAATAATATAATAAGTGTACTAACCAGTCTTCAATAAACAATAATTTATTATGAGGCTACCATTTATTGCATGAAATAACTTTTTAATATCAATATCATAATAATTCACCCAAATAGTGACAGCTTTTTAGTAAGAGTTGTATTATTGCGACAGATTGAATAAAAATACTACTGATGATATTTTCTTAAATGCTATGTGGGTGCAAAAATATATAAAAGAAACGAGAAGCTAGTAGAAGTATTTTTAATAATTTATTCACTACATTTTTTAAATTGTCAAAATCATTTTGACTTTAACTCGTGCGTAACGCATCTATCTTAAATATTTCTATTAAAATATTGAAATATCAATACTTTTAATTATAAAGCGGCTCAGAAAAATTATGAATAATATCCCTCTGTGTTCTGTGTAAAAGTTGTATTTTATCAAGAATATTTCTATCGAATAATATGAAAATAATTTCAGGTTCCTTTTAGTATCACTTATGTTATTTTTTGCCCCTTGATTGTATTTAAAAGCAAAACTAATTTATTACGAACCGTTAGTTAATTACAAAAATTGTCTGGATAGATTAATTGTCATTCCTTTTCTCTTAGTTTATACCTTTGTTCACTTATATAGCTCGGGAATAATTTTTGATCCCGTTTTACTCTGAATCCCTGGATTGTAAGATAGCCCGTGTAACTAATAATAGTTAAGATCACCGACAGACAATAAATTAATACTTTTTTTATGTATAAAAAACAAAATTTGTATATTAAGTAAGGTTTTACACCTTCTCAAAAGCTCTTCGGTACATAATATATAAATTATTATCTTTAATATTTTTGATTCACCAACTCGCCATTTCGTGTATTGTATTTTCTAGATATTCTACATAAAAAACTTTAATCACCAAACCTTACTCAATTAATTGTCAGAAATAATTATTATCTATCTAATAATTTGTATGATATATAATTGACCCGGTTTACGTGGTGAATTCTTCAATCTGTTTCTGTTTCCCGTTTATCTGATCTACCTTCAATTATATGATATAATAGTTACCCTCATTAGTATTATATGGTGTTTTTGCGGTCATAAACTAGGTTTATACTGGCATTTACAAATGTACTAAGGTAAAATAAATTCTCTTAACCGCCCATAAAACGTTCGTTATTTGCTCAAATCCAATTTGCATCCAACATTCTTCGAAACCATTACTCGCTACACTTCAATTCCTCAAGATATTAAAAAATCGATACTATAGTTACAATAATTTAATAATTGATTGATGGTGTGCACGATTTTATAGACTTCGGTAATAGATCGAATCTAATGAGATATCCCACAATGATTGATGACACGGGAATACAATAAGTGGTTTTTGTACATAATGCGGTACAAATATTACAAAGATAATAAATTATTATGACTTCTGCACAGTCATTGTAGATACAATATCGCGAGCAATAAGCTGCTGGAAGAAATTATGTTCTGTATGGGATTAATGATATTTATTTTGTATGATCATCGTCAGTACAAATAAGATGAGTCAAAGAAAAAGGTAGATTAATCATCCTCTAACGCAATTAATAATTAAACGTATATTGTTTCTTTAGTATCCATATTCCTAAATGTATGTAGGGAAACAAATTAAACATAAGTTGTAATAAATATGTATTACGTTGGGGATATATAAATAAATTTACTATTATAAAAGTTAATTATTCTATAAAAAATTAAACTAATTTATAATTCAATAAATAAATGGCCAGTATATTTATTTATTATTATGCTTCGATGGTATTTATTTTAAATACAGCAGTGTGTTAATTCAATTTTGAAATTTTACCTATAGGTGATCTTAACTATTTCTAGTTACACAGGTCACCGAAAGGGCGGCTCTGCCCGATTTAATAATAGCCTCAGTATACTTTACAATCCAGGAAATCAGTGTAAACCTGGATCAAGATTGTATTAATATTTCCGGATCTTCCAGTGGTAATAACCGATCAAAACTTTTTTTTTAACCGGGATTTGAACCCGTGACCAAAGTATTTGTAACCTCCTGAGCTATTTATTACGCTGATTTTTAAAGGAACTTATAATTATATTAAAAATTATGAATTTATTAAATACAAGTTTTAGATATTATATTTAACTCAATTATAACTATGCACGATTCTGACAACCATGGTCGAGATTCACAGGACAGGATGACTTGAAAATGATCATTTATGGGGTTTAATTTTATTCAAAGAGTACTGTTAAATGTAAAACTGCTATTTAACAATCCGAATAGGATAATTGTATAAAGTGGTTTGTCTGTGCAGAATGATTTTTAAAGAATGCCCAATGAAGCGCCCGAAGGCTTCTCTAACATATTATGGAAAGTCACGCCTTCCTCGTCGTCATGATGAAGTTGTCAGTATTTGAATGCTTATGCAAATTTCTCATCTTTAACATCCCCGCTTTAAAAATTATAATTTATGGATGACTCGAAAGGATTTGTGGCATTGCAGTAAATCATACAGCTTATAAACGAAAAGTCTGCAACTAATTAACATCCTCACTAAATCAAATTGAACCATGGGAACAAATCCACGGAAGATGATACTCATCTACATATACCTACAATAAAAATATTGAAAAACGATAGTTTTTTTTAATAATTACACTAGGTTCAGCATCCATTTTTGTGAATTTCTATTATATGAATCATCACAAAACAAGTAATAAAGCGTGTTCCAATAATTTACGCAAAGTTTGTGATTTTTGCGCCATTTATCTGGTATTTTTCAACAAAAAGGGAAAAGTTGACAGTTTAATATTATTAAAATTTATTTCTTACATGAAATATAAAATAATACGTTGTCATTGTAATGGAAAAAGAAAACAAAAAATATTGTTTTGAGGTAAATGAAAGATTTTTATGAAATGTATGCAATGTAGTCTACAATAAATAAATGTGCCAATAAATCGTGGGGATAATTTACACTGTTTGCTATTTTATATACATGTATATAGGGTGTACTTAAATTAATTTAAAATATTTTAAGAGGAGATAAGGTTTCATTTTTACCATATATATTTTATTTTTAAATAATCAAATAGGTAGAGTATTGTTTGAGCTACAACTATTTTTTTTCCAGTATATTATGGAATCACAGCAGCTTATTTGTATTAGATGAAAGAAATATAGTTGACAATAACAGGCGAGCTTAACTGAGCCTTACTGAGAAATTAGGTAATTATTTTACTAAATTTAAATTGAGTTATTCAAATTATAATGGGTTATTTTTTATTCAAGAAGAAATTTAGAAAATGTTATAAAATCATGTCGACACTGGAAAGGAAAAGACATTCGCTAAACTTTACAGTAGAGTCGTTTAACACAATAAAAACTATACTCCTATTGAAGATATTAAAATGATTCCTTTTCAACTTGTAATCTAATAAAACCACCTATTTATTGTATGATGATATTTATAACTACTCTTTCTTTTCGGCAAATTAATGTTTCTTGGTCAACTTTTATAATAAATACTAGCCAAGCGACAGTATTAATCATCGTAAAAGTCCAACAGTTTGACCATTTGACGCAGAAAAAAGATTGCAATATTGACAAAATTATCGCTTAGGTACTTTTTTCCTTTCCATCGTCGATGAGGTTTTTGTGAAAATAATATCTTACGTAAATTTAGGGATGCCCGATACAAGATAGATAGAATTAAATTTGATATTTGAAATAGGTCGATATGAGCAAACCTACGAGTTGTTGTTATAAATTATATTGAAGGGATTGAGTACTTTACATGAGCAAATACAATAAGATAAGACCGTTATATGAATGCGATTTAATGGTGAATTATCTATTGGTTGTTGTTAAATTTTATCGCACAAGAATAACGGTTAATTTGACCCCACGTGACTTATTGATACAACCCACAAGACATGCACTCGAGAAATGCACGACCTTCAATATTACCAATCACTTTTAATTAATAATCTTTAAAATAAAGTACATACAATAGTGTGTCTTTGAAATGCCCATCTTCATACATTCTAAAAGTAAGTAACGTATATTTAAATATCGTAAGTGCGATCAAACAATGAAATGACCAGATAAGTGGAGTTCCCACAATGAGGACATTATTATGCAAAGAACTAGCTTATTATTTCGGATTCAGCTTTCGAGTTTACAGTTTTAAGTGTATAAATATGAGGGAATGCCTTCAAACAATGATTCAGTCATTGCAAAATTACATTATTACACAATGTTCCGGTATATTTACAACAAGGTTGTGCCTTTTCAATTTTATTATTTTGCTTTCTTCTTTTTACCGCCCAATTTTTTAACCTGAAAAGATATATTTATTAGTCATTGATTAATCTATATTAGTTTTCTTGAAAATTCATACTCGTTTCTTTTCTGCTTTGCTGGCAAGAATTCTCCTCCATCGTCTTTGTATAACTTTAGCAGCATGTTCCATCAGGAAACTCATCATTTTTAGTCGCAACTCTTCTTGGTATTCGGCTTCTTTTTGTGCCATACACGGAATATAAATCAACTCTTGCTCTTCAAATCTTTTCTGCTCATATAAATTGAATTTGATTTAAATATTAATTTATGATTTCACTTTGAAAATACCTTCAAGCTTTCAAGTTCAAATTTTTCATCCTCAAAGTCCTTTGTAAGGATATCCAATATCATTTGTTTACTTCCCACATCCGTATCGTATTTTTCAAGGCATTCTGTCAACTCTTTTTCAACTTCCATTCTGTATAATTAAATTTCTATCATTTTAAAATATATTATTTATTTAATTGCATATATATATATATATATATATAAGGAGGCAATATTTTATATGCTTCTACATAGGATTGCTGGCAGACAAGCCCTACGGCAGAATTCGTGGAAAAGAGATCACCCAGGCGGAAATTCGTTGCCATATCTTTGAATCATAATCAATGGAGAATGGAAGAAAATATACTTATTTCGACAAGTTGTCTTGTAATTGTTTGTCATATAATAATAGAAATAAGTTTTTTCGTCGTGTTTTTTTTTGTAAAACAAGCAAGTGATACAGAAATTTATATGGAATAAATATTCGAAGTAAACTAGCCTTTTTATTTAGTTAAATATTGCTCCCAACTCGTTTACGTCAAAATCTGGGTCTTAATCGTGAACATATGTATAAAAATATATAGATATTTATAATAGATGAAAAGTCTTTGTTATCACCTCCATATAAAAAAAAACGAAACTACTTTCCAAACTATGCCATAGGTATAATAAGATATTTTAAATGTATAACAAGATGTAGAAATAAAGCACTACCTAGCAGATCTTAATAACTTTTCTCGTTGTATATTAGTTTTTAAGGTTTTATTATAATTTTCTTCACTTTCCATGTCCATTTGTATCACCTTCGCTAATTTAGATTCGTGTTCTTCAGCAATCTTTTTGTTGGTTTCTTGTGATTCTAATCTGTACTAAAATTGATTATAAAAAGGCGAAAATACAGTATATCAAAATTCACTTACAAAATATTTCTCAAGTCGCGTTTGTAGTTATTTTTTAAAAACTCCAATTCATTTTCAAGTTCAGTTATTATTTTTTGTTTATCATCCATGATGGATTTGTATTTTTCATCTTGATCCCTGTGTTGAAGTAATAAGTCTATAAATAATTAAAATTTATTAAATAAAACACACTTCCTTTATTTAATTAATTATTTTAAGGGACAATTACCATCTATTTTTGCTTTCAAGACATTATTATGTTTTTCTATATTTAGATACATCATTTCCTTTTTAAGTTTTTCACCGGCAGTGAGATTCATTCTATCAATTATTCGAGTTTTTAACCTCTTCAAAGATTCCAAGAAAATTAGTGAATTTTTATCTTTGGAATCCTGAAATTACAAGTGAAAAATTAAATTGGGAACAAAATATAATAAATTTGCTCTTCTTACCAGTAGAATTTTCGATTTGGCTAAAAATTTAATTTTCGGATTTCCGTGTAATATACTGAGAGCTTCAGATAATTCATTCGAATTATTAATATTCAGGTAATCTTGGAACTGTAATTTTTTAAAGCTGAACTATACTTATTGCACAATTATTCAGTCTTCAAAACTCACGTTATCAATCATATCGTCCGTAATTGGTGTTAATTCCTTTGAGTCGTCATTGAAATTTTTGATACCGATTGAATTCAATTTGGATAATAACATTTCAAACTTCAGAAATTCTTCAGCTGGTAATATATTTTTTATATTATCCAAATTATCTTCATTTTCATGTGATAAGAGGCTTGCCAGAAATATACCTATTTCTGATCGACTTATTGCTTCATCAAATATAATTCCAAATCTTTCAGTTTGCAATTTGATTTCCAAATCCACTTGTGACATATTATCTGGATGAAGAATTACTTTGAATGATTATACCAGTTCTCAACAATTCACCATAATGTTTTTTTACCTGTTAGTTTTAATTCGATTTATATTGATCAATATTCAACCACACAAACTATGGTAATGCGCTTTTGACATATACACTTTGTATAATCAATAAAAATACAAATGTCCTTATAATATTAGTTACAGTTAAATACCTGGAGACTGCATCGAGAATAATAAATAAACTGGCCAATTACCTTGGTAACAACATTTGTTTATATGTGACAAAGCACATTTTAGGGGTTTAGGTTTTCAACAACATTTTTAGGGGTTAAGGTTTTCAATATTGTATTTAATTTTGTGAAAAGTCTCAATCAATCAAACAATCGTTTTGTGCAATTTACATTTCATACATAGATTTAGTTCAGCATGGCGCCAAAGAAAAAAGGTAAAGCCAATAAGTTGGCAAAAATGTCTGATGAAGAAAAAGCCAGGTATATGCAACATTTGGCTGATGTACAAGAAGAAGCAAGAAGAAGAAAAGAAGAACTTATTTCACGATATTTAAAGGTGATTTAAACCATCAATAATATTATATTGACTTTGGAAAAAAATCAACATTTATTTTTATCACAATATTGTAGAATAAATTAAACAAAGAAGAAATGTATACAAGGATTAATCTTGCTAAAATAAATCAACAATGGCGTCATATTTTGAGAAAGATAAAAATAAAAGACATGCATCAGGAAATAGAGGTAAAAATTATAAAATTCATCATGTTTTTAGGGTTTTAATTTTATATTATCATCATTTTCCTAAGATGATGAATTTGACTTTCACAAGAATGATTGACACCAAAAATGCAGTCATCAATAAACTTATGGGTTATTTGGATGAAGCTGAAGATCAATATTCAAGAATGTTACAGTCTCACATGGAAATTATAGGAAAATTTCTAAGTAAGTAAATTATATAATATGTATTCAAGCATTAAATAAATTAAATATTTTTTATAGCAATCAGCAATGATCGTTTGAAAATATATCATGATAGTTATGAAGAGCAAAAAGGCCTAATTATGGAACAATGGGATAATCAAGCACAAACCATTGAAGTGACACAAAAAGATGCTGAGAATTATTTGCAGTTGATGATATTTCAGCAGCAAAGAGATATGACCAAATTTACTAATCAGATATCTTATAAAAGGGCTTTACTTTTGAATGAAGCCAAAATTACGGTTAAAATATATAAGATTATTGTACTATAATTTTTGTAAGTGATAAAATGAAAAACATTTGATTTTATAGTTCGAGCATGATTTTGAAGATATGGAGAGGCCGAAGCAGTTGCAACTGGAGACAATTTGGAATGAAATGAGAAGGGTTTTCGCAAATTATGTTAAATATCATAGTCCGAAAATTCAAGAATATCGAATGTTACGTGATAAAGATGCCGAATATAGAAAGCAAATAGCTCACAATAATAACCAATTATTGAATTCAGGAGTGAGATTACTTTAATTTAATAATTTAAATTATGTCTTCATTTTTAAATTTATTTTTAGAATATCATCAATCAATTACAAAATGAACTCGAAACAATCAAAGAAGAATCTGATTTTAAATGTAAAAGTATGAAAGAAAAAAGGGTAGAATTAAGTGATGTATATAGAAGAGCTAAAACAACATTTTTCAATAATCAAGAAAAATTCAATAAGAAATTAACAGCACTCAGTGTAGAAACTTACAACACTATCGAGGTAAAAGTAATGAATAAAAAGACTTCATCAATACTCTTATACATCTTATAGATTTTAGAAAAATTGCTGAAAAAAGGGGAGAGAATAAAACAGCTTGAAAGTAATTGCAGAAAATATGAAATGGAAGGAGACAATGTTTTGCCTTGGGATAATAAAAATAATAAAACAGTAATTAAATTTAAAATAAACATTCACTGTTATTCTGATGTAGATAATTGATCTATTAAGTATTCTTAAATTCTATTTTAGGATGATGTTAACACTTGCCAACAATTAGGGAACTTTTGGTTTAAGTATGGAAGGGTCAAAATAAATCTCGCTACACTTAAGGTTGAAAGGGATAGTCTAAAACAAGAGAATAAATATTTGAAAACATCTTTGAAAAATGCACTTATGGAAGTAGCTGTCGGTGCTGATAAATTACCTGTTTCAGAAATTTCAGGAAGACCCGCCAGCATGAAAATGTACCGAGTGATTCCAGTTGCATCCAAAAACTGTGAATTGGCTAATATTGTGTAAGTTTTCATTAGATTGTTTGTAAATATACATTTAAAAATTAAAATGTATATATCAACAGGCGCAGAAGACCAGTAACTTGTATCGAAGCCAGTACGTGTAATGCAATCCAACATCAACGGAAAATGCAACAATGGAATAAGAAACTTATAAAAGATCAACAAATCATAGTCCGGAAACAGTGCTGGTGAACTTGTAATCATACAATTTTTAAAAATATTTGATTAAAAAATAAAGCTTGATAATTGTCAATGGAGAAAATAAAAGAAGCTTTACTTATTTTAAATTAAGATTTTAATCATAACGTACGGGAGAAGAATATTTTTAAATACAATAGAACTTATTTTAAATCACAGTCTGTCGGAATGTTAATCTTCTCCGAGATTCCATGGATCATCAAGGGTATTAA
This sequence comes from Agraylea sexmaculata, assembly GCA_022606485.1. NCBI lineage: Eukaryota > Metazoa > Arthropoda > Insecta > Trichoptera > Hydroptilidae > Agraylea > Agraylea sexmaculata. The sequence continues at coordinate 137,953 of JAGTTH010000451.1, forward strand.
GCAATTTGGTAAGGGCTCGGTGACCTTCAACATCCACGGCTTTGCAGGCTTCTTCTGGGAATACTATAAGTTCATTGCAGAGTATTGTGCGGCCTTGTAGTTTGCCTATCACCTGTAAAAATTTAATAATTGAGTTAAATATAAATGAAATTTAATATACAGTATAAAATTGATTACCTCGATCCATCCAGTGATGGGTTCAGACAAAGGACTGTTTAGTTTCACTTGAAGGTCTTTTCCATCGGCGGTTTTACCATTGATTATGGTACCACAAGAAGCCACGCCCCCGACATCAAGCCACGCCCTGCAGTCTCCCTGTGGTCCGGTGCTGCAGATGTAAGGAGTGTACTTCTTGTGGTCTGATAAATGAGCATCTTCGGAGTCGTCCATCTTCTCTCAACACTCGATATGCCGCCAAATTTTGACAGTGACAAAAGTTCGGTGTAATTGTATTCAAACATAGCAATTATTACATTTTTATAATAAAAAATAGACTTCATAATAAGCGTCATGGAATTTAACACTTTACTATAAAATTTCCTTTTGAAGGATTATTATGAAAATGCATGCACTAGAAGACTTAAAGTGATAACTATGTCAACTGATTTGCGGCACAAATATTAGTCGAGGGGTCAGACGCCGGTTGGCGCGGTTAACGTTAAGATAGACTGGCGCAGTAAGGACGGGGCGCGGATGGGCGTGGCTAGTACCTCAGGCCCTGTCACAGTCGAGAGCAATGTAGAGGTGGGGTATGTTCAGCCTGTCCTTCGATAGTCCTGAGCCACCATCACTGACCGCAACACGCTGCTAAACGTCTTCAAGCGATCGACTCTTATAAGTGTTGCCATACTCAGCCAACTTGAGAATCATGTATGCTTTCTTATTTTACAAAATATTCATCATCCCTGTGGACCTGCAGACTGCAATCTTTAACAATAAGTTCTCAATGTGAATATTTACCTTTTTCATCCCTGAAGTATACAAAGTATTTCATTTGTTTATTTTGTTTTATTTCCATAGTTTTTGTTTTATCTTCTTTGAAAAGTTAGTGCTTCTGTTTCCATGACGCTTATTATGAAGTCTATTTTTTATTATAAAAATGTAATAATTGCTATGTTTGAATACAATTACACCGAACTTTTGTCACTGTCAAAATTTGGCGGCATATCGAGTGTTGAGAGAAGATGGACGACTCCGAAGATGCTCATTTATCAGACCACAAGAAGTACACTCCTTACATCTGCAGCACCGGACCACAGGGAGACTGCAGGGCGTGGCTTGATGTCGGGGGCGTGGCTTCTTGTGGTACCATAATCAATGGTAAAACCGCCGATGGAAAAGACCTTCAAGTGAAACTAAACAGTCCTTTGTCTGAACCCATCACTGGATGGATCGAGGTAATCAATTTTATACTGTATATTAAATTTCATTTATATTTAACTCAATTATTAAATTTTTACAGGTGATAGGCAAACTACAAGGCCGCACAATACTCTGCAATGAACTTATAGTATTCCCAGAAGAAGCCTGCAAAGCCGTGGATGTTGAAGGTCACCGAGCCCTTACCAAATTGCTTAATACCCTTGATGATCCATGGAATCTCGGAGAAGATTAACATTCCGACAGACTGTGATTTAAAATAAGTTCTATTGTATTTAAAAATATTCTTCTCCCGTACGTTATGATTAAAATCTTAATTTAAAATAAGTAAAGCTTCTTTTATTTTCTCCATTGACAATTATCAAGCTTTATTTTTTAATCAAATATTTTTAAAAATTGTATGATTACAAGTTCACCAGCACTGTTTCCGGACTATGATTTGTTGATCTTTTATAAGTTTCTTATTCCATTGTTGCATTTTCCGTTGATGTTGGATTGCATTACACGTACTGGCTTCGATACAAGTTACTGGTCTTCTGCGCCTGTTGATATATACATTTTAATTTTTAAATGTATATTTACAAACAATCTAATGAAAACTTACACAATATTAGCCAATTCACAGTTTTTGGATGCAACTGGAATCACTCGGTACATTTTCATGCTGGCGGGTCTTCCTGAAATTTCTGAAACAGGTAATTTATCAGCACCGACAGCTACTTCCATAAGTGCATTTTTCAAAGATGTTTTCAAATATTTATTCTCTTGTTTTAGACTATCCCTTTC